>JAANDH010001312.1:0-65657 GCA_011799765.1 Nymphaea thermarum | reverse complement strand
CAGAAGGGAACAGTTGTAGATTACGAGGAGATGTTTGAGGACATCAACAACATGGTATGAGGTTGGCGGAGTTATGGGTGTCTCTGCCCCACCCTTTGCCTGGAATGCCCAGACGCTTACTCTTCTCCCCAACAACCTTGCAAACTCTCTCAAGGTGCGGGGTTTTTCTGCCTGAACTTTAATCCGTATCTCCTTCCTGGGGTGTTTGATGAATGCTCCAATTAGAGCGGCGATGCCAATCACGATGAACTGCCACCCACCTAGGAGCTATGTCACACAGACTCGCCTAAAGAGGCCGCGCACCCGTGTCGACTCGCCGACACGGCGACTCGGCTAGGACACGGCAAACATTAAAAATTAAAAATTTAATTTTATGATGCATCCAGTTATTTCCATGAACAATCCTTTCAAATATTCAGTATTTTTGTGATAAAACACATTTTCTCACAAGATTGTAAGAGTGAACTATTAATTTAATGTTTAATGTAGCTGTGTCCGCGTATCTGAAAATTTTGAAAATTGCCGTATCCGCACCCATATCCTCGCATCCGCACCCGTGTGACATAGCCTAGGAGCCAGCTGAAGAAATACAAAGACGTTTTCCAGAGTTTGCACTTTGAGGAGAAGGTGTTGTTGAGTGGGTGGCAGATTGTTAGATGCCAAACCTATTAGGTGCTGGTACATGATGGTAGTCACAGAGTAATTAGATAGAGTTTAAGAGTTGGGGTTAGTGGATCAGACAGAGGTCCAGTATGTAATAAACCCAACCCATATTAAGTTGTATATAAGCTGAAAAGGGGTTAACCCTAAGTATGAATGAAAAGATAATTACTGGGAGTTGGGCTTTTGGCGGCTGGTGTGCGTGGGTGTGTGAATTGTGTGGCTGGCTGAGAGGTGCTGAGCCCCTGAGCAGCCGAGAGACTCTTTTGTTAGCTGCAAAGCTAACATTCCCACTATCCCCCAGAATGAAATCTGCTGCATTCAATTTGGACTGGCACTCAAAAGGCAGGAAATTGATAACTCAATCTACACACATAAGACATGACCCTTTTTTATGAATACCTTTGACGTTGAATATGTGGTTAAAATCTCTATGTGGTTCTAGGTGACAGATCCCATAAAAGGGCCTAGGTATGCTGTTCACCAAAAAAAGGTAAAAAGGAAAGATAAAGAAGAAAAATTTGAGGAAAGAAAAAAGGATCAAAGTTGGGGGGGGGGGGGGGGGTGTTGGGACAAACTCCACCTCTACTGATAGTCATATACTAAAAGATAGGGCAAGCAAATTAAAAAAAATAGTATTTTTTGGTTTGACTGTGTAGGCATCTTAGCTTAGGTGTGTAGACTACTTGCCAGCTCCTAGGTGGGACCCAAGGAGAAATTTTAATTCAAAGGATATTACTAATGAAATTCATTTAATTTAAGGTTTCCACGTTTTGCCCCAAAAAGTAAATGACATATACATAAACAGACACATACACGACTTTAGAATGTCGCTATGCCAATCATGAGCATACAAGAAATTGCTTAAAATAAAGAACCCAAAGAAGATATTATTACAGCAGTAGACAATAGACTGATAGAGTATTACAGCAATTCATGCCTGTGTTTTCATGCTATCGCATATCCTGTCCTTAAATCCAATACCATGTAAAATCCTTTTTCAACAAAGACTGGCAGCTTTAACATGGTTCATATAAGTGATATTCAAAAAAACCTATTCCTTGAAAGCAACTTATGAGCATGCTCACAGAGATATCCAATATTTAAACATCCTGATCTTATCTCCACACAAAGTTAGATGATCGTATGGACAAAGCATCCCAACATTTTCAAATATCACTGCAAATGAAAAAAAATCACAAAATTATTAAAATATTACCCCAGATATTCTCAGCAGATTCCCAAGACATTGTTAAAAGCCTTCTTTCATGTGGTTTCAACAAATTATTCTACCTGTTCTTTTTATTTTTGGAAGAGTAATGGTAGAAAACCTATTATCCCATAAACTTTCGGTATATTTTTTAAACTTTCAAATTTAGACCTATGGATATGTAACCAGTTTTCCTTGAGAAAAAGCATATCTTCAATAAAACTTCTAAAAATACTTTCTCAGGGATAATATTGTGAATATCCCACTGTCACAAATACAGGAAATATTTTGAAAATATTGCATTTTTATTGTTAAAACAGCATAACCCATTCTTAAAAAGAAGCCTCGCATTACTTCCAAAGTATTGCACAAAATACAGCAACAATACCATCACAGCACTGTGTTATTCCCCCTTTTTCTATAAAAACCCTTTTTTAATGGATTCTAGTGTCTGTGTCCATTGATTTTGTTTGTTTAAATTTTTGAAACCATTTTAAATCTTCATTAATACATCTGTAAGATAATTACTATAAAACTTTTAATTTCATAATTTCTTCAATATTTGTCACGTATTTTTGAATTTTTTGAATTCCCAAGACTACAATCAGGAATGGTGCTCGACATAGAGGTAACTGCCAATCCAGTGTCGGACATCATAGCAAGGAAAACAAAGGTTGAAGCATCTGAGAAAGCACCAAACAACTCCAACACAGAAAAAGGAGAATTTTGAGCTTGTCCATGAGGCTAGTGATCAAGGAGGACAAGATGTTAAGGAGATGTTACGACAGGAAAATACGATTTACAACTCCACAACTGGAATGGCAACCAGAGACTGATAGTAAACAAAATGTCCAACCAAAGCAAGTTGAAGAAATAAGTATGAAATGATATTATACAACTGAAGGCCAAAAAGGAGAATACTTTCTCACTAATTTTAGGTTTAAAACAAGGGAGAAGATTTCCTTTTCAGATAAGAACATATTGAGTGCATCAAACTGAACCACCTGACAAAGTCAAATTCTTGGAATCAAAATAAGGAAGCTTCAGCCAGACAACTCAAATAACAAAGCAACTGTTCAGCCTCAAACGCCCAAGAAAACCAACACCATCATGGGAACCTCTAAATCTGTAGGAACTCAATAATTCCAATTTTTTAACCTAGAAGATGACATGAATCTGTACCGAAAGAATCATCAAAATTTCTGGTCTAGATTGGTTTAACAGAAAGAAAATCAAACAAAAAAAATGCAGAAGTACATGAAACAGACTCAATATCATAGGAGAGAAAGTCAAGAAAGCAAGTTAGCTTATGGACCTGCATCCGCAGCTCCCTGTGCCTAGATTCCCATTCTTCTTGATCAGCAACTCTGTAAGCATCAGTAGTCTTCAGCTTCTCTCTATCACCAATGAGATCATTTTGAAACTCAAGCAAACCAACTTCTTCTTTACAAGATGAGCTCGATTTAGATGAGTCATTCTGCATCTTTCTCTCTGAAAGATTTTGTTCTCTAAAAATGCTTTCCTTCCCAAGTCCTAAGTTGATATTACTAGAATCAACTTGTTCAAAATCTGGATTTTGGACAGAAGATTTAGACAAATGGCAAACAGAGCTTGCAATATCTTCACTTTCCGCAGGTCTGCTAAACATGTCTTCGATAGACCCATTAGCAGTACCTGCACATCTTGATGTGTTCTCCCCTTCACCTCCATGAACTCCATTGTCAGAGTTGGAAGAGGTTGGCGCCTCAGTAGATTGCTCATTCTCAAAATTGTGATCAATGTGTATTTCGTTTCCTACATCAACTTTCGTTTGAGTATGGCATGAAAAGGTTTTAGGACTGGTACTGAAACCAGATACACTGGTTTGATCCTCAACCTCAAAATGATCATTCTGATGGCCTTTCCCTTTTTGCTTTCTCAGGGCAGCCTTCTCCCACTCTGCACGAATTTCTACCGAAGGTTCCAAAAGTTCACAGTCTGAATCATCATCTTCTGATGATGAACTAATTTGAGAGAAATAACTACAACTGGGTCCATATTTTGAGGATCTGCCTTTCACATATCTTTCTTTACAATTTGATTGTCTGAAAGATGGTCTTCCATGTTCACATGCTTGGCATTCATCATCATCTGAATCATCAACTATGTACTCTTGGCAGGAAGATGACTCACACGTTTTAGTGGAACTGGCATTACTTTGTACATCATCAAGCTCTTCAACATCGCTTGTTGACAGCACATCAACACTATCTTCGTCATCAATAATAATAGTATCGCTTGAAGGAAGCCCCTTGTCCATCACAGGAACTGCATATCCTTTTTCTTTTTGGTCAGCGGTCTCTGGAACATCTATAATAACTACATTGCTGCAAGCACCTTTACCCTTACATTTTTCTAGAGGGTGCTTTAACAGCTTTGTCCTCCGTGTAAGTTGACCCCTTGACATTTGCTGCTGGACCTACATCCTTATGTACACCAAAATTCTCATATTCATGTCCACCAAGAAATAATTAAGGTTCTGCAGCATCCAATGGCAAAATGGATTCTACTAATTTCACTTTTGTAACTTGCGCTACTACGTCGTCTCCAATGTACCTATTTTCATGTGAAAGCACAATATCAGTTTTTAACTGAGGCTAAAGAATAATCTTAAGAAAAAGCATAAGTCCTGTCAGATGAAATGTAGAACAAAACTGACGACCAGCAATTCTCTTCTTTTGGGAAACTACTTTAAAACATTTCCCCATATTATGAGCCAAAAAGAAATGCAAAAAGAAGCAAGAAAAGTTTTTCATTCTCAATACATCTGACAAAGAAAAACATTTGAGAGGATGTCTTTAAGTTCATCATAATTACTATGCTGACCAAAACTTCTCATTTTAATGAAAACCACCAAAGCATTTTTCCATGAAAATTGCCCATTTGCCTAGCACACTCGATTTGTTCAGGGTCTACAACTATGAAATAAACCAGGGTATCATGAATCATTCTCAGCTTTCTCATACGCCAGGTTTTAGTATTTCTTTTGACAATAAAACGTAACAAGAACCTGAGGGAGGTTATGCCCCAAGCTCGCTAGATAACCTAGAGAAGACATGTGTTGATTCCTAATGGACACATTCCAGTAGTAAAGCAGCAAGTGAATATTTATACGCGCACTTGATGCCCAAATCTAAACACTTTGTAAACGTTTCATGCTAAAATGTTAACCGCATCAAACATGACGCTACCTGTACATCATAAAAAGGGAACTAAAAGTATGCGTTACCCAGATAGATTCCCATGCATAAGATGTTTTCCACTCAATGTGCGAACATGAAACAGCATAACATATTAGACATCACCAATTCAAACAACCACCAAATACAAGCAGCCCTCTTGGAATTCACGGCATGCAAAAGCGATTGGACCTCACAAATAGATCAGACTAGCACGATGAATCAAACCAGTATATCCAACAGCAATTAGGCCTCCAATCCTCAATTTCCCTCAAATAATCCACAAGTCGAACAATAAGAACAAGAAAACGCCCACTTTGCCAACTATCCTCCGTTTTAGATGAAGCCGACATAGAAAAAAAAAAACCGAAATTTTCAATCATCCAAAACGACGCAAGAGCAAAAGTTCAGAGCGGCCCAAATACCAAAGCCCACCAACCAAACCGGAATCCCTAGTTCCAAAACTAGGTTCAAAAATTTCGAGCACACCCATCAAAAGTTTGGCTCCCATTCAAACGCCAACAACGGACAATCACATGAAGCAGCCATTTCATAGCACCAAACAAATCGATGAAAGGGCTCTCGAATCTAGAGAAGGGCACTTACCAGAGATGACGAAGAACAGCACGCCTGAAACAAGGCAAACGTGTAAACTCGTGCTACGGGAGTTTCAGCGATTGATCGTCGCAGGAGAGGACGCGGTCAGCATTCTTCGATCATGCGATGTCGAGAGAACGAGGATATCCCGCTGCCTTTTCCTGGGTGGCCGGTTTCAGGAAAGAAAACACTTGGTCGCCGGACGCCGTAACGCAAAAGTTGCCTAGAAGCAGCAAGAGGGTTTATGAATTAAACGTAATTCGGATGGGTCTTCTAGAAAAATCAGTTTCCCTCAACTCAAGCCTTTAGGACAAAGTTTTATTAAAAGGTCATTTTTGTAATTTCAAGAAAATCTTTTGGGTATCCTTTTCACCATTGAAGTTTTTTTAGTGGAAGTATTTTTGGTAATAAAGTTTTCTTTAGTGGAAGTATTTTTGGTCATTTTTATCTCAAACATGTATGTAATCTGAAGCCCAAGCAGGCTGTAGTCAGCCCCATAACTAATATTTGATATTATTTTATTATTTTGATACATAATTATATATATTTTATATTTATATATTAATTTATATTAAATATATATTTTTTAATGTTTATCAGGTCGTACCAAGCTTGGACTCACGTTTTGACTAGTGAGGCCAAGCCCGACTCCTTGACCGGTCAGCCTTAAACACATGGTCTCTTGTTAAGAGTCATAACCTATTCTATATCTCATAAAGTGCACAAGCCTATTGTTCATGGAGACATGGCATGAACAATAGGAAGCCCGTGTCACAGATCACTAGTAATTATTTAGGATGTACAACGAGTAGTAAGCCGACCTTGCCAGTTCTAGCTCGGTTCGAGCCACATATTGCTTAGTTCAAGCTTGAGTATGACAAGTTCGAATCAAGCTTGAGTTTACTCTAACTCGTTGTATATCCGTCAGTTGAAATTTTGGTTGGTGGGGCACTAGTTCAATAATCTTGTTTTAAGGGACACTTATATATATATATACAAAAGAAATTATTAACATTAAAATAAATAAAGTTTGTAAAGCTAGTGTTGGCAACTGCCCACACTAGCCACCATGTGGCTCCTCCACTGGTTAGTTCATTTTAAGTTCTTGAAATAAGAAATGCCATTTTAATGTTTCTTTCACAGATGGGGAAGTCTGGTACAATTGTGACAGTGTTTTTGTTTCAAAGATTGGATGGAGCATGTTCAAGTTGGAATAGAACCACAAGCGAAGCCAGAATATTGAGGAATTGATCCAGGAAAGTAGAAATAACTTGCCTGCGGTTACAGTGTTTATTAGTAAGATGAAATCAGGAAGTCTAACACTATGTACTCAGTGTTTGTTAATTTGTAGATGCTGAAAGAGAACAAGAAGAAAAATTTGCGATATTAAGATATAAATTGCATTACCGCCATAAGTAACATTATATGATATTTCATGTGGATCCTTTTAATATTTTTATTGAAGTTAAACATTTTAGGTTTTCAATGTATTTATTTTTAAGATAACTATTTAAAATTTTGAATTATTTTCCTTCATATTGTTTTTTGTTAGCTCTTTCTTGCTCTCCTAGTTCTTGAACCCTCGACTTTTCATCCATCATCACAGGTAACACTTCAAGGCCAGTGAGAACAGATTGTTGTTGTTGTTAGCTCATTCAAACCAATCTACATTGGTTCGAGGGGCATAATGCAGCTGGTCGAGCTGGCAGTTTGATGAAAACCCCGCCGCCTATTCGATTTCCATTCCCATGGGCTTTGAACTGTAAATTTCACTTTCTGCTCAGATCTCCAAGAGCTTTGGACCCCGAAGAAAGGAAGAAGTCGGGGGCGGTATTGAATCGCCAAAACATTTTACAGTATATCAGAATAATTCTTTTATTAATGAATAGACTGACAACATGTAATCAGGAGGCAGCTCTACTAAATGAAAGGTCTTATTGCAGAAAACCCTCATAGATACAGACAGTCAGCATTTGGCTTTTCTCTACTAAATGTTCATAGCTCTCTATTTGTCTTTCTCTGAAGCAACCCTTCTCTTGATACGTTATGGCTGCGAGCATAAGGAACAGGTCTTAATTTTGTATTCGGGTCACCAGTGCTAGTAAAAGGTTGCATGCACAGCTTACGTGTCTTTTTAGTCCTCACATTTTTTTTATTTCTATTTTTATCTTACCAAAAACTTTTTTTTTTTTTCGTGTGAATGAGAGATACTTTTGTCATTAACCATACTGGTGCATGAAATTTTGTGCACGAGTGTGACGCATATAACCAACTTTGCACCAGCGCCCCCTGAAAGACTGATTTTTTTGTTTTGTTTGGTGGCCCATTTTGTTCTTTGTATATTCTACTGGTGTGTGCAATTACCCACACAAGTTGACAAAAATTATTTTTATTTTACAATGATGTTTTTTTAGCTTTTTATTTATTTGCATTATAATACCCCTTAAACTTTAAAAGTTGGACCATCAGCCATTATTGGTCACCAACATCATCAACACCTGCACCCTGCCATAGTGAAATCTTGAAAGGCAAACTTGACAGCACCCAGGTGCGATCAATTACTCTAGATCAGCTACAATTTAAATTGTCTTGTGATTTTGGCTCTTACAAAATACACTTGATCATTTGTCCATATGTAATAGGAGTTCATGTAATTTTACTATCAGGAGCAGAGATGAAATTTTGTCTGAGAGGGCTGAATTATAATTCTCAAAGTTTTTGGATGGCTTGATATTTTTTCATATTTTCACAAGGGACAAGTGCAATTTTTTCAAAGATTTAATTAATATTTTTTTTTTCAAAATTTGAAAGCGTGGGGGGGGGGGGGGTGGTTAGGACCCCTGCTGCCCCCCCTTGATGCCAAGATATATTTTGTGCACATTTAGAGTAGCAATATCTCATTTCAGGCATAGATTCATGAGCATCTTCAAAACAGCACCAAATCGAGTTGGTGTTGCATTGAATATGTTCTTAGTAGTATGATATTGAGTTAAATATATTCTCATTTGACTGTAAATTTGCTTTGATTTTTGTATGAAAAGTATCCTTGATGATGCCAATTTACCGTCATCTTATTACCATCATAAATATGCAACAATTTAATGGACAATATAATAAGATCTGCTCCGCCATCCAATTTATATTTGGTATACAATTTTCTTACTTAATTTAAGGTTAGGCATGAAATCCAACATGGATCAGCTTCATTCTATGCATTAGTAAAGGATTGAGCACTATTTATTATGTACTGACAAACTAAGGAGAAAAGAGTTTATACATACTCTTACCAAGGTATTGGCCCTAGAACATGTATCACACAAGAATCACTTGGAAATTTCTTGGTTAGATATATCGAAATTTTATGTGATTATAGTTTGGTACGTGATATGACTATCCATATTACTGTAAATTTCTCCTAAATTAATTTTTTTCTCATTTGTTACAGGACCAACCAAATAAATTCAAAGGTTAGTATATTCATATTAAGTTTTAGATGGACATATAGAGTTTCTAACATGCATGCGTTAGGCCAAGTGAGAGAAAATTGTAACTTTAGTAACTCAAACTTCAGGATATGTCAATACCTCGTTTATGATTTATAAGAAGATAAAAATGTACCATAAGTACTTAAAATTTTACAGTGGATAAGACTAGACACTTGAAATCCTAACAGAGACATGATAAGACTGTACACATGAAATTCTAACGGAGGCATACATAAGAAGTAGGTCTTTTTCATTGTCACCATAAGGCATGCACTCAACAAGAAACCTGCCCAAGATATGCTCAAGCAACAAAAATGGAAATAAGGATTCATGTGGTTTGATTGAACATGCAAACAACTAGAGGATTCTCTCAAACTCAAGCCATCAATATGTTGAGGTGAGGTTCCTTCATGCAAAAAAATGGTTTATATAAAGAACTTTGTAAAATGATCCTTCTTCATCACTTGAACAACTTTCATGTCTATTTGTTAATTCAAATTGTTCTTGGATTGGGCGGACCCTTATCAAAAGCATTATCTTCACCAAATTCAAATCTTTTCTTTTTGGTGTGCCTATGATTTGGCAGACCTGCTTCTCCATATCATGGATATTTACTACATTTTCTATTTTATTCAATGGTCTTCATAACTTCCATGAAGGAACAATGTGTTCTTGTGCATATTAAGCTTTCTATGTTCATCATCGCAGCTATCAGATTCATGGGTTTAAGGTCGAAACCCCTTCCCCCTCCCCCTAAAATCTCAATTTAAATCTTATGTACAATGGATTTAAAATTTATGCTAGCAACATCCAAGAGCAGAGGCAAGGGGAGGGGCAGCAGCAGCCCCTCCTCGGACTTTAAAAATTTCAAAAATTTATGTGTAAATTTCAGTTCAACTTATATAACAAATGCAAAAAATTACATTTTTGCATGGGTTAAAATTTTTACAGTATGGTTGAGCCCCCAGAATAAAAAATTTCTGGCTTCGCCGCTGCTGAGATCCTCTATTTAAACTGAGAATCTCCCAAAACACATTTTTTAATGCAATTTCAAATCTAAGATCGGAAGCTATCAAACGCAACCTAAGTAAATGCAACCTGAGTGAATAGAGGTACAGATTGTCTTGCTGGTTACAGAAGCAACAATTGTCATTGCATTTCTTTTTTCTTATTCCGATTTAAGAGAGCACTGGGGTGCAGCAGGTCGAAAGACATGAACCCGGAGCAATTAACAATGAAAGAACATCCTCTTGGTCCTTTTTACATGTGAATGTTTATAATTTTGAGATGCAGCTGAAGAACCCATTAATCTAATGTTTTGCAGACATTCATGTTTGATGTGAGGATACAATCATGCTTGGAGTCATGCCCTGGTCAGAAGAAGAAGTGAACCCATGCCGTGCGGGTGTGCCGTCACGATCACATCCATGAAACCAGTTTGAGTCCGACTTGATCAAATAGTTTTACCACAAAAATACGGGGAATATAAAAATTGAGGCGCACCACCTAAGATTTCTATTTGTTGGCAGGAAAGACAACTGATTTAAGAGATCAAGTGGATTTCAAGTCACATTTGAATAAGCATGACAACACAAGCCTCTTTACGAGGACAAAATGGTAAAAGTGCTAAAAAATTTCATGCATGACGTAAAGGGATTCTTCTCCCCTCCACTGAAGTTGATCGGAAGCTATGTCACAATGGTACGGGTACGGGTTCGAGTATGGGTACGGGGATACGGGTACGGGTATGACATTTTTTAAAATCAAGGTACGGGTATGCCGACTATTATATATAATTAATTCAAAAAAATAGTTATTATATATAATTAAACTATAATTATTATATATAATTAAACCACAAATAACTTAAAATCATGATTTTTTTAAGTTATAATGAGACTTCTTATGTTAAAGTAAAAAAAATAAAAAATAAAAAAGAAGTAATTTTTTTGAGTTTTTTTTGTTATAATGATGTTTGGATCTGAATTCGACCCGAATCCAGATCTGGGCCATACCAAAACGTACCGCCATACCAGTACCCGTACCCCCATACCGGTACGCTGTGACTTAGATCAGAAGAAGGTTGGGTGGACCTCTCATTAATGCCCTATTTGAATGGAGGGGAGAAAAAGAAATGGAAAGAAAGACCTTTCTTGTGTTTCGATGACTAATTAATGAAGAAGAATAAGAAATGAGAACTGTGAACTTTGTCAGAGTGTAAGGAAGAAGAAATGAAAAAGAGTTAATGAAATGGATTTCTCGTGTAATTTCAATTTCATTTCATTTCATTTTCTTTCTTCCCATTTCCCGCACCATTTCATTTCATTTTCCTTTCTTTTCTTTTTGTATATTCCTTTCCCTCTATTCCCTCCATCCAAAAAGAGCTGAGTGAATTTGGAGGCTAAATCTGGTTATATACACCACACTAAGTGCATGCATGGGGTGTGAAAGGTCCAAATAGCTGCTGGGCATTAAAAAGAAAGACCCACTCATAAGGGCAAGAAAGGAAATATCATTTCTATGATTAAATGTATGGCTAGAACGTCTTCACTAAATTGCCAAAAATATGCATTAGTTTGGCGCTTGCACTAGGGTCGTGCACTCATCAAAATGGTTCAATTTTGCAGCAAGACATTCGTGGCTATGTTCGAATAGCCTATAAACAATTACTATAAGTGAATGAAATATTTCTCCTGCTCATCGGAAAGCGACTAAACAATAGAAAATTACAGACATGCATCAATAACTTTAGTTTGGCGTGCACGGCCCACATGTCCAAGGCGGCCTCCCTTGCTTTTAAAAGCGAGACTTCAGTGACATGCCTATGCTTTCATTGACCGTGCCTTTATGCGTGAATGTGTTAAAAGTGAATCATATACGCATCGTGCACCACATGAAGCTTAGAGGCTCGACGTGCTTTGTTGCAATCCTGTTTGTCGGGATGCAGAAAAACTATACACATCCTCTCTTTTCTCTCTATCAGTTTTGCGTATTTTTCTTTCCTTTGTCGTGTTCCATGTAAATTGGTGACATCTTCTCACTGATCATTTTGACATATTTTCCACTTGGTCGGCGCTCTCTCTCTACCTTTAACTTGTTTTTAATGATCAAACATTATCTTTCAAATTAAACATCGGAATGCATATCAAATATTTAAAAAATGTGAAACTAGACTAACTCTACAAGTGCAAACTAAACATTAATGAAAACCAGGAGTGCTTAGAGCGTGTTTGGATGACACCAAAGAGATTCAGTATGTAGAAGCTTATTAGCAACTAAATGCGATATTTACTTCTAATATTTTTTTTTTTTTTGCTAAAACTACCTAGCTAGGTAATGGTTGGAGTTGTTAATTAGCCTATAAACAAACAGTGAATGACAACGAGGCATGCACACCACTTGAATTATCTGTCATTTAGCTCAAAAATGTATACTCTCTCTTTGTGCTTCAAGGTTTAAAAGTACCAAAGTTGAATAATATATGATCGTACCTATAAAAGGCAACGCAAGAAGACAAGTTGGTAATGATAATACTGAAATTAGAAATGGAAGCCATTCACCAACTCTACAAGAATTCTTGATGGAGGCCACTTTTATTAATTTCTTGTTCGAGTAAAAGATCACGGATCAAGTCCCAACCTGCTGCTTTATACAGCCTCATCTTTTCCCTTGTATTGCCTTCCCTCTAAGGCTAGAACGCACGGATGGCTAAGGGCAGCAGCGGATGCAGTCGTGATGTTCAACCTCTAAGAGAAATTTTAGAACATGTGCTTTTGGGTACAGCATAAGGAGCTGCCTGAAGAAGGGTTGAAACCCTCCTTCCTCTTCTCCTTGCCTTTGGGATCTATGGCTGTTTCGGGATCTGGGTGGTCTAAAATGCACTGATAATTCAACCGGACTATTGCACTTGCTACTATTTGCAGTCCAGTGAATAGCACCTGTAGGAATTGAACTCATGACGATGCACCATTAACATGTCCGCCAGCGGACCAGCTATACTAACACATTTTTCTTGGGGCTGCTCAGAAAAACGCATAGAGAATAGAGATCATATTTCCTCTACTCACTTTACAAATTAAAATACCAACTATTACTGACACTAAAAAAAAAAAAGACTGCCAGTAAGAATGAGCCTTTGCCGAAATGAAACAAAATAACGTCAGTATAATATTTGACTGAGCCATGGAGGTCACGTCTATACAGTTTAATATTTAAAAACATACTTAAACACTGATTTAATCTTATGATTTTTGTGAAATTAGAATTGCGCCGGATTTGTTCTTTTTCCCCTCAATGGGCAGGCCCATACTTGGTCTAGTGATCCTTGAAATGTTCCTCATCATGCTTGCATGAGGAAGAACTTAAATAAATGATAAGGTTAAAAGGTTAGCTATTACAACTAAATGATACAATTAAAAAGTTTAGTACAGAATAAGACTAGCAACAAATAACGAAAATAGTTTGTTCGGTGCAAATTTATCATTATGCCTAAATCCTAAGCCCATAAGTAATGTAAAAATGGGAACAGATTTGTCAAGATTAGATCAGCCATCTTGAAATTCTCAGACTCTTTACAATTTCGCAGCCATTGGAGAACTTCACATACCAGACCCAGCCACGGCCCACGGATGAAGAAGAATATTCCTAGCATCAAATACCAGCTCCTCTCAAATTTGAAGAGTACTCCTGACGATATTGTCTTATAGCCATCTTTATGTTCAAATGAAACAAAAGTCTACCTCAAAAAAAATATCTAATTCCTGTCCATGATCAAATCCAAATATGTTGCATAATTCAATGGTTATCATTAACCTTGCAGTGGAGCAATTGGATTAATGTACATGGGATTCTACAACATGCCAGTATTCTATATTGAATTCCAATCAGCATAGGAGAGATCTAGCTAGAAACTTCAGGCATTTAATTATAAACTTCAATTTCTAGTTTTTCTGATTGAAAGTAAGAAAACCGCAGCTTCTCTTTCACAAAGAAAAACATTCAAATACAAGCAGAATTTCTAGATCTCATGAGGGTTCCATAATCAGGTTGATAACACCCATCAGGGCCCAAATCAAACGCAAGCTAATCAATCAGGTACAATTGTAAGAAAAAAATCCTCAAAGTTCAGTAGGATCTGTACATATTGATCTTCCACAAACACAAAATTGTCAAGCCTGGTGTCTTTATACAAAGCTGAACATCCAAAAAGCAGATAAATTTACAAAGAACCTTGTTAATGATATATATAAGAAAAAAAGAAAAGTGAAGTTTTACCATGCAGGTATATCCTTCATGTTAGATGATCATCTAAAGAGAAGCAATTTTCAGATCATGGTTCCCTGAAAATCTGCTTCCGAGACCCACCTCAGGCCGGAGGGAGCACCAGAGGGGAGAGCAGAGGGATGGGGAGCTTCTCAGACGAGCACCCACCGACTGCATCTGCCGATTTGGAAATCCAGTACTTGGAGGCTTCCTCCCACGGCATCAATGGCGGCATGGCGCTCTTCACTTGCAGTGGCGGCGGGGCTTTGTTCTGCAAACGAGTGATGGCCTTTCTGTACTCAAGGTGGTCGGGCAAATAGCGGTCGAGAAATCCAGGGAAAGCGGTCTCGCTTTTCTCCATTCTGTCTTTGATCTTCTTCTGCTGATCCTCTTTCCTCGTCCCTTCCCTCTTAAAGGGTTGGTGCACTTTCTTGCTTCGTTGTATCCTTTGAAGATAAGCATCAACGGAGAAAAATAAGAGAAAAGGAAGAATAATTCAACAGAGTTAGTAAACTATTCCCGTCCTGTGGGCCACGCAAAAGAGTTAAAAGTGATCACGGAGTCCCGGTTTCTGACTCTGCAGTTACTCGATGAAGCGACCCTTGACCAGATTCTTGTTCAAGAGTTCACATCTTAGCCACAGAAGCATGGAGCATTTGCCGAGGTCAGAGGAGGCATGGTGGAAAGTTACAGAACTCCTCGTGTCATCGTTAAGAGAAGCAATTAAAGCCGTTCACGTTCAACATATGATATAGCCATCCTCGATCGATGCCAAAACCATGGGCTGCCTGTAGCTTTGAAGACGCATACCCAAATGCTCATTGCTCTCCCTCCCCTTCATATACACAACCATAACTCGTACTGGCTTACCTCATCACCTCATTGCTCGTCAATAATGATCGAGTATGTATATAGAAATTGAAAACAGTTGGCTGGCTCTGTGGTTATATGAACAGTTTTGTTTTATTTTATGTCCTTAAAAACTATGTTTAAGAGCATGTTTTATCTTTCTGAACATTTGCTTGGTCAGGGTTTTTAGTAAGAGCATGTTTGAGGGTCTTGAATTTCTATTCTCCAAGTAAAATTTTATAAATAAAGTTCTACCTCAAACTGGAATTGCAATGAAAGTTCTGTTTCTAGTTTTCCTTTGTGTTTGATAATCTGAAATTTTGGTTTCAGAATTGAAAATGACGTGTTTGATAAAATAGGAACTAAAATTTTAGACTTGATAAGTTAATACTATTATGAGATGTATTCTAAAGATGAAAGAAAGATGAAAAAATTCTGAAATCATAATTTCACCCCTTAAGACGATAGAGTCACACTTAAGAATTTTGATTAAAAAATGAATCTATAATTCTGGAATCAAAATTTCTTCTTCAAAAACACAATTCCCATGTCATCGAAAATAAGAATTTTAATGAATTCTAGAATTTCACAATTCCTAATTCATCAAACACCCCCAATTTTGATTCTAGAATCAAGTTTTCACCTCAACTTAGAATTGGAATGAAAATTTCAGTTTTAATTTTAATTTGAGTTTGATAATATAGAATTTTGATTCTATAATTAAAAGAACTTGTTTGATGAAAAAGGAGTTAAAATTGTAAAATTCATGAACTAAAAATCTTGATGTCTTGTGCTTCAAAGAGAGGTGGAAAATTCTAAAATTCTTGAATCATAATTCCACTCCCTAAAAGTAGGATTATAGTTCTAAAATTTTGATTTATGAAATGAGTCCATAATTCCAAAGTCAAAATTCTTTGTTTGATAATGCAATTCTCCCTTTTGAAGAATGAGATTAATGATTCTATAACTCCATTGATTCTAAGTAAATCAAACGCTCTGGTTAGATAATGTACTTTGTTTTATATTTTTTAATGGCACAAAAATAATAAAAAAAGTCCATTCGACCATAGAGTATTCGGCAATGATATATATATATATATATATATATATATATATATATATATATATATATATATATATATATATATATATATATATATATATATATATATATATATAAGTCATAAAATTCAAGCCCAATAATAATAAACATTTGCTAGAAAAAAAAAAAAAAACTAAGCAAGAAAGTCAAATTGTTATAAAAAGTGTCGACATTAGTTCTTTACAGGTGTCCATTCGTGATCCACGTAATTGCGTTGATATATATTGAGAAAACCTTATCCCGCTCCTCTACAATTTTCCAGAAAAACTTAATATCAAGTCTATCTCAATCATCATCTTAGGAGTAAGGAGACGGTGGGATGCCTATCTGTTTCTTTTTCTGTGGTGAATCTCCAAAGAAAATTTTTGGTATGGTTCAAACAATTCTATCTCTTTAATAATGTTTCATATTAAACATTTAAAAAGGTGCAAGAGATATTTGAATTGCTGGTTTGCGTGTGTAACAATGATATTTTCATATATAATTTTTTATTTATATATTTTTTTAGTTTGGTAAATATGTATATGTGTGTGTGTCCCCGGTGTGTTGTAATGGACCATCAGTTGTGTATTAGCTTTAAAAGAAACAACTTTTTTAGTTAAAAACATGGTTTAGATTTCATTTTGAGCAGAAGTACCTTGGCAAATGCATCTAAATTGTTAGTTTTAGTGGAAAGAAGTTGTAGATTTTGCATATTAAATTCTAATACTTCAACTAATGAGTAACTTACGTGACCACATATTAGATGGATCAAGCAACTCATGTCAAACCTAACTTTTTCTAAAGATAGTAGATGGCATTAATTTAATCATCAGTAATGGTTTCGAAATATTTTCTCTGGGAAGCTTAGCGAGCGAGAGAGAGAGAGAGAGAGAAACCCCATTCGTTGTTGGGCAAATGTCGATTGCAGGTAGAGATTTATATAAATGTAGACAAGAGGTGTATACAAACGTAGATGAAGAGAGAGAAAGAGAGAGAGAGCCGATAAAATGGGAATATATAACAAAATTTAGGGACAAGATGTTCCCCAGATACAAAAACAATCCGCAAAAACAAACCGCAAAACAAAAGCAGAAAAAGAAATATACTAATATAATGCTCAGAAAAGGAGAGTCAGGGTGAGAGAGGAGAGGACAGACGGAGTGACACTATCACCCAGCCGCAGACGAGCATCGACGCTTCAATCGAATGGCAAACTGGACATCCCCTTGCACACGACGAGCCACCGAATCTGGCGAAGAGAAGGTGCCCCTAAAGACCCTGTTGTTGCGCTCCTCCCAAATGCGCCACCAAGCTGAAATGAGCCACGGCCTCCAGACATGACCCCAGGAAGCAGCTAGGCGGGGGGAAGGACAAAAGAGAAAAAGAAGACGAATGGATGGTGGGTTTGGAAGACTATTAACAAGGGAAGGCCAAATTAAAGCAAGGACACTGTAGAAGAAATGACAAGAAGTAAAAAGGTGAACCTGAGTCTCAGTCGCGACCAGACATAGGGGACACTGGTTAGCCAAACTAATGCCAAGGTGCTGTAGGTGGTCAAAAGTGCTTATATGGCCATTAAGGAGAAGCCAGACAAAAGCACTGGCACGAGGAGAGGGGCCAGGAAACCAAAGGGAACGGGGTGGTAGCGACGAGACAGAAGGACCAAAGGAGGCTAGGTAGCAAGAAGAAAAGGTGAACTCACGGGAAAGTGAAAGAGACCAGGATGGGGACGTAGACGATGAGAGGTCAGCAAGGCGGAGGAAAAGAGGAAGGACAGAAAGCATGTCGCACCAAAAGTGAGAGGGGGAGACATGAGAGATAAAACTATTCCCGACGCTAGGGGAAGGCAGGTCAAATTTAGAAATAATGAATTGGGTGATGGGAGAATGCTCAGTTGCTAACCGCCACCACCAAGAACACAGAGAAGTCTCGCAAGCCCGACTAAGGTTGGTAACCCCAGCACCTCCAAGAAGACGTGAAAAGGCAACCACATCCCAATGCGCTAGGCGATCTGAAGGTCGATCACCATCCCAAATAAACTTACGAATAAGCTTATTGAACCTACTCAAAACGGCTACAGGAGGCCGAAAGACGGCCAGAGCATGGAGCGGGACAGACACAAGGCAGTGCTTAGCTAAAGTAATACGACCTGGGAGGGAAAGTAGCTTTCCCTGCCAACACTGAAGGCGATCATTAAGCTTCTGCTCCATTCCATTCCAAAAGGAGGGTGCAGGAGGCGACAACGTGATCTGAAGTCCTAAGTACTCCATGGGCAGGCTAGAAGCCTTACACCCAAAGCACGCTTCCGCAAGAAGTATNGCAGACGCCGACCCTTGATGAAAGCAACCTGGAAGGGGCTAATGATAGAAGGCATGACAGGCGCAAGCCGCAGTGAGAGTAACTTAGCAATAATCTTGTAAGGTGTGCCTAGGATGGAGATCGGGCGAAAGTGGGTGACGTCCGTGGGGTTAGGGCGCTTAGGCACCAAGACGCAGGTAGCTCGATTGAATTCCTTCAAAAAAATGGAATTGGAGGCGAACTCATCACAAAACTCAAACACATCAGTGCTACAAACCTCCCAAAAGGTACGAAAAAATTCGACAGGAAAACCATCAATGCCGGGCGCCTTACCAGAGCCAAGGGCCCAGACTGCGTTCTTGATCTCTTGATGCAGGAAGGGCGAGAGAGAGAGAAAGAGAGAACTGAAATGAGAGAGGAAGAGGTGTTTTTGAACGCTGATTACACAAGTGGGGGATATAGGGGCTGGTGTGGGGCAGTGGCCCTTTAGGGCTGCACAATGAGCGGAGCAAATTCGGGCTCAACTCGAACTTGCTCAAAAAGTCTCGGCTCATGCTCAACTTGTTTATAAACAAGCCGAATTTCGAGCTTACAAAGATCCTCAACGTGATAAACGAGTTCGAGTTTCAAGAACTCGACTCGACTTGCAATCTGGTACTCTATATAATATTGTCAAAACCGGTTCATCGGTTTTAACTTTTAAGGTAAAAATCAAATTTTCACGTGTTAAATGCTTACATGAGTTAAACGCTTTACACGAGTTAATGCCTAAACGAGTCAAATGGGTTAAACGAGCCGAGTTCGAATTTGATTTTGTATAGCTGAGTCAAGCTCAAGCTTGCCATAAGGAGATTGGGTTCTTTGAGTCAAGTTGAACTCAAGTTTGCCAAACTCGGGCTCGACTCAGCTCGTATGCAGAAAAAAAGAAATTATTGAAAATACACTGTATGATGCGCATATCAGACCTCAGCTGATGCCTGTAATGCCTCTCAATAAAATCTGTTCGATTCTACCACCATATACATTGGCCAAGAAAAAGAGATTAACAATAATATATGAGGAGGTCCCTCATGGTCGGCCTGCCCCCATCCGCTGATCATTTAATAACACCACAACACGAAAAGAATCTGACATTTCAGTCTAACGATGTGCATCAGTCGTTGCTGCCACGCTTCTCCCCTTGATGCCACAAAATAAAAAAATTTTGACAGTCCTTTTCCTATTTATGCTGCGATTTGACGTTTCAATTTTTTCATAACGTCCTCATCTTCCTTTATTTATTTTTTTTTCAAATTTTAATAGTCAGTCTAACGCGCGATCTTATCTTGAAGAGACAATGCGGACATTTCCTTCACCGGCATATATGCTGATGTCTTAAGCCAACTCGCATGGTGAAGGAATGAAGTTATTGTTAGTTTTTCTCTTTTCTCCTCTTATATCACCAGAATGTGGGCATCTATCTTTTACTTCATAATCACGTGATAGGTATACAAAATGTAGCAAATTAGACCCTTAGAACAGTAGACCGTTCAACGCGACATGCCTTAATCATGTAGAAAAGCCCAACGGTCAAGTATATATCATGACTAATGAGGGCGACATTTTATATATATATAAAGCGTCGGTCAAGATAATCGGAAATCTGTTGTATTTTTTTGTGTGTGTTTCTATAATTTTTTTTATTAAATGTTACATTCTTCATTTGTCCCGTTCCTTTACCGTCGGTGGTGCAAGGTTTGGCTTTTGAAGAAGCAGGAGCGTCGGCGCGTGATGAGACAGAAGGGGATGGAGAGAGAGAACGTAAAAGGAAAAACCAAGGAACCTGCCCACTCGAGCATCCCTTGAACAAGTTCAAGTTTATTTGGTTGCTCGCGACTGAATCGTTGGTTTCTGATATACTAAAATCGGATGGCTTACGCATCAATTGTGAGAGATACGTCGGTCTCCATATTTATGGTGACCGACGCTTTCTCTTTGTTTTGCTTTTCACTTTATATATATATATATATATATATATATATGAAAAGAAATTACAAAAGGTGACTACTATATGAGCGAATTTCCGACATCTAAACATAATAAACAAATGCTCAAATTTTCAACATTAGTTTTTCATAACCAAGAAACTTCCCAGTAGGGCTGCACAAGAGCCCAGTCGAGCTCGAGCTCATTTAACACATTTAGTTCGTTTAGTGCTAACCCATGTAAGCATTAACTCCTTTTAACTTTTGTAAATATTTAAATTCATGTAAGCGTTAACTCATGTAACTCATGAAAATTTGTTTTTGTGGTTTTGACAATATTGTGTAGAGCGCCGATTTGAGAGTCGACTTGAGTCTAAACAAATCGGGTTCTTGAAACCCAAACTCGACTCGTTTATCGTTTGGAGTATCTTTGTAAGTTTAAGCTCGACTTATTTACAAACATATCAAGCACAAGCCCAGTCTTTTTGAACTAGTTCCAGTTGGCTCGGCTGGTTGTGCAGCCGCACCTCCCATACAGCAAATGTGGATTTATATATTTACATATTTAAATAAATTTAACATGTTCGACTTTTATTTTGGAACTTTTAAAGGCGAGAAAAAGGGGGTAAACTGCACGCTTACGTAAGTTAGCGGATACGGCATCCACACCGACAATATTGAATTGTAGCCTTCTTTCTTTCTTTCTAAGGCTTCGTCCGAGCTGGTCACACTAGTTTCTGCTTTGTTACGCAATTGGTGACGTTCAAAACGCAGTTGAACCATGCTAAAAATCAACAATCGCTGTAGAAAGTCAACAAAGTGAGGTACAATTAATATGTGAATGGTAGCCCGGGTACGGATCGGTTGTTGGGTAGTTCCCTCATGACACGAGTTAACTCGACAAAAAAAAATCAACAATCGTTTGAGCTAGTGACACGAGTTAACTCGACAAAAAAAAACAAAGCAAAACATCGAGTTAGGTTGGTCCGATTTGGATGTTTGATATATATATATATATATATATTCGCTCAGAGTTCTTGACATATTAAAATGTAAAATTATATTCGCTCAGAGTTCTTGACATATTAAAATGTAAAATGTTAAATGATTTTAAATATGGGTGGACATCGATTACCTAAGGACACAAACTTAACAGTCGATGGATAACTAAGTAGGCTGAGATTAAGCCGTCAGCAACGGTTTCGGGCCAGCCCGAGCTTGGGCTTAACTCGATTCGGCCTAATGCTCAGCCTTAGTCGGTGAAACAAGATTTGTTGCTTGAGGGACACTCTATTGGTGAACCAGGCTCCTTATATATTTTTTGAGCCATCACAATACAATTTTAAATTTTGAAATGAAATATTTGATGAGCGGCCACTCCACCGCTTAAAGCCTTGGTCTTTTCTCTTTTTCAGGTTTTCCGAATCCCACAATTCCAAGCTAAAGAATACCGTCGTATGACAAGTTTTAAAATAAATTTTTAATACACTTTGATTTCAAATTATTTATGGTATATTATTTACTTATATTGAAATGATTTTTTATTAAATTTAGCCAACATTGACCACCGACTCACTTGAATCAATGAACCGCGGCCGACTCATTGAATTGGCTCCTCGTCAATTCGCCCGTCCTGAACCACTTTTCGAGCCTCTGAAATTGACTTGAAAATGTTTAATTTCTGTATGTGAGCCTTTGTGCTTTATTTTATATTCAAGAGGGTGGATATACATCTGCCTGTATTTCATGAGAAAATTACTATTAGTGATTTACGAGAAATTCGAGGCTCATGTGAACATATATAATCCCTTAATACCTTCAAGTTCCTCCCCATCTCTGGACTAAATGTGCTTGGGCCTACACATGTTCATTAGGATCTTGATTATTCTTTTAATTTTATAGATTTTCCAATTTGTTAATACTTGAATTAAGAAGAATATATATATTTTTTTCAATTACTTTGATTAGGAATAGTATTCATATAAATATCTGACTTTTTTATTATTAACATAGCTAAGAAAAAGAAAAAATCCACGTGTTTTTTTTTTTAAAGATATCTATAAATGGCTGTTTTTTTTTTAAAGATATCTATAAATGGACCTCTTAATACAATGTGAAATATGGAAAACTCTCAAGGCCTCATTTGTTGCACATTTCAGATCTAGGATTATGCCCCCTAATTTAGGGGGGAGCCAAAGTAGGGTCCGCATGGGCCTTGGCTTCACCTCAACAATTTTTTTTTTTAAAATTTATATGTAAATTTTACTTGTTTTATATAAAAATTTTGAAAAATGATATTTTTTTAATCAAAATTTAAAAACTTTAATTCGACCTGCCTTTTTCATGGCTATGCTCATGCAGCTAAAGTCTCATTTTTAAAACCTACCAACTTTCCATTGCAGGGAAACCAGTTGTGGATGCCATACTTGCTCTCATACTTTGTCTCACCATTAGGCCTAGGCATCCAGTTCGGCCTGGCTCAGTAATTTTTGGTTGGTAACTACCCGGGCCTAGACCAGGCCAGCCTGCTACGTGGCTCATCTACAAATGGGCCAGGCCGGGCGGAGCTGGGTACCCAGACCATGGCAAGGAACCACTCACCATTCGCCCAACTCGCCGGATTGAGGAAAGGAGAAGCCCGAGAGGGAATCTCTGCATTGGCTTTTCCGGCTAACGGAGAGGAGAAGTGAGGAAGTCGTATGGCCGAATTTTCTCCTCCTCAGAAGACAGCCACATCAGAGAGGAAGCTGAGAGGCTCCTGCAAGACAAAAGCTGGAAGATTGCCCAATCGAACAAAGGAAGAACCCAGGCCGCCCTATGCTCGCTGTATGCTCATCGCAAACTCGCCGGAGGGATGCCTCGAATAGAGCCAAGAAGGGAAACCATTGACAAAACTTAATGTGCAATTGAGGGATGCAGGCAGTATCAGGAGCAGGGCAGATGCGGTTTCGAACAGGAGGTACAAGGTTAGGACGGCAAGCGACAGCGACGATGATGGTGAGGCTGGGTGGCAGGCATGGCAATAGCAAGGGAGCCTGGCGTAGCCACATGATGGTTGGCGTTGGCAGTTACCTACACCAGTCTCATAAAATTAGTTTAATATATATGTTAATGTTGTAATATATTTGATTGTTATAAATGTAAGTGTCTCAAACAAATTAAATGTATTGAATGAGTGCTCCCACTAAAAAATTCTGGTTCTATTGGTGGTAGGCAGCCACTGTGCCAAGATAGGGAACAAGCAGTGCCTGATGAAGCCTGAAGGTCGAGGCTCGAACCGATTACAAGAACATTCGATTTTAGAAAGTTCAAAACCTCGAAGCGATGACAAGAACAATCGATTTTAGAAAGTTCAAAACCCCAACCGAAGCCGAGTGACGAATTTGAAAAAAAAAAAGTAAAAAAAAAAAAAAAATTGATGGGTTTATTGGCCCCCCCGATGGGGTGCTTGTAACTCCTAATACCTAGCCCAAATTGATTGCTAGGCCGGGACAACCTTGATCGTGCAGGCCCAGGCCCGATTGGCCTACTATAGTACGCGGCCCCAAGCCTGGGTTGGGGCAGCTATCAGGTACCCAGTGGCGGCACGGCCCGGCCCAGGCCTAGTCACCATGTCAAGAATCCCTACTTTGTAATGTGATAATGTTGGAGCGTAACACTTAGCTTGACACCCCATATCTCATAGTTGGTCCAATAATGTGGAGATCGACCTGTTTTTGTGCACGAGAAACTCGTACAAAAACAATTTCAAATCAGATACATTTCCTCGAGAGACCAAATCACCAACATCCTTACCAAGCCTTCGGCCAAGGACCATCATATGCATTTTGAAACGCAAGTTACATGTGGTATCCCACCCCATTCACTTGAGAGGGGATGTTAGACAAGATAAATGTCACGCTGATGAGTTGCCAGATTTATCAATGGAATATAACCAGCTATCTATCCAATTTTCAATCTATATAATTAACCAGATTTATCACTGAACTCCAGATCCAATTAGTAATCAAATTAGAAATTTTGCACTATCATAATTCGTGAACCCTAATTTTGTTCTAGAAGTCAAGATCCAAATGTAAGTTTGAATGCGAATCTGATTATGCCAGATTTGTTAAAGGCTGGAACTAACTACTTGAATCCACATAGTTTTCATCTCTACGATCCATCCTTGAATGCATGGGACTTTTTGTTGCCCTCCGTCCAGAACTTAACCGTCCTACACAACATAGTGAAGGAGAACGAATTTGGATCCCCAGTGAATTACAGATCCTGGACTCAAAATGCATTTCCCCTATCTAGGCAGAGTTCAAGTTGAGATGTACAGCCTTATCACTGAAACAAATCCCTAATACATCCACCCAAGACCCATTCATTCCCTCCTCGGGTCATGTCTGGTCCAAATTTCTCCAATCCCATTCTTTTAACCTGGTTCTTCTTCTCTAAAAGACAAAGTTCCCATATAACACCTCTAAATCTCACGGTTTCAGACATCCTCCATTTATAATGATATTGATAAATTGATATGACTCATTTGATTAAGGTGACTAATTTTTCACGTACTTAACAAACTTCATAACAATTGATACACTTGGACCATTGGAGGAAGTTATCTAGATCAAACTCTTGAATCTAGAAAGGAGTACTTGACCTAGCATGAGCAAATATTGGCACAAGCACAAAGGCCTATCTTGGATCCATTGTTCTACCAAAACCAGTTAAAATGCATTTAGATTCAAAATCCCCACTATGTCAATGCTTGTTACATGGACCTACCTAACTACCTCAAGGGACGTAAGATAGCTGGATAGGGTGGAGGATGCATAGGTGGTGGATCTGTGCTTTGATTATCGTGGGTGCTAATCCTATAGGCTATAAAAGGTGGGGGTATTCCATCAAGCTGAAGGTGACCCGCACCACCCAAGCCCCCACACAACTCAGGACCCTAGAGGCAAGGGGCATGGGGAGCCTTTAGGCCTCTTTTAGGGTGGTGGGTTGATAACCTCCCACTTACCTAGAAATAGGCCTACCTAACCGGCCCTTGTTTACCAAAACACACCTAAACCCTGGTTTCATTCTAGTTCAATCCAACATTGCCAAATGAATTCAAACCTAAAATTTTAGATACAACTGAACCCACTTTAAATTTCTACCACATGTCTATGGACAGTAACCTGTGGATACTAAGTCCATTGGACCAAAAGTCCAATATCAAACTAAACTTTTGGATTTAGTACTTGATCAGTTGATTGTGCATGAAATTTGAAGATGAATGACCAATTAGATGCGGTACACAATTTTTTAATTGGTCTTCATTCCTCAATAATTGGTTTAGAGTTCACCTTATTTGTCTGACTCATTTTATCACGAAGAAGAAGCATTGGTTGCAATCCTAAGAAATTATCATTTTGTCCCTTCTAAACTATGATTACATATTTATGCCCTTTATCTTAAGGTTTTAGCTCCACCATTGGTTTAAGCAATTTAGTTTGTTTCTTTGATATTTCTCTCATTAAATATTAAATCATGATGCAAATGAAGATCATATGGTTGGGATAATTTGTACAATAACTTATACTAGGCTCTCCCTCTTCTCTCTGTTTTCCAACCCAAGAAGAATGTTGATGCAGGAGGTGGGACATATATGCTTATGCCAACATAAGATCCATGTCTATCTTTGCCTATTCTTTTAAATTCAGATACAGCTTAATTTTGTCAGTTTCTAAATTTAAAAAAATGTTTGTCAATTATCTTTGTTAACAATGGTTATCAAGAAAGCATTGACCTTTTTAAGTGATTTATCTTGCCGATCTTTAGTTTTTTATCATCTATAAATACATGAGACTTGCACTTTGGATAGATAGTTAAGGTTGATAACATGTTTCCATTGTTTGACTCTCTTTAAATTCATTTTGTTTTGTCTACAACTGCAACTCTATCTAGTAGCAATATTAGGGTTAAGATACATCCCTTGTCAATTAAGGAATCTTTTCAAGAAGGGGAAGTGGTGAAAAAAGCAAGTCATAGTCACTTTTTTTCATTTCTTTTGAAGAAAAGACATTCCAAACACATTTTCTATTACCTATAGGCCAATTGTTTTAGGAAATAGCATATTCAAGTTTCTTTTGAGAGTTATCAAATACCGATTGAAATCAATCTTAACAAGATAACTCTTTGTCAAAGGGCTTTCTTGTTAGGAGATGTACCCATCATACTAATTTGTGTTTCTGCAACTCACAAGATGCTATTGTCATTGTAGAGCACATGATGGATTTTGTTGGGCAGGTTTTGAAGTTGCACTGATGCATTTGAGGCTTCACCCAATTTAAATTTCAATGATAATTCACCACAAAAATGAAGGTTTTAGGAAGCATTAGGAAAGGTTTCTCCTTCAGTGAGATACTTGTTAAAATGCCACTAGAGGTTTGCTATATGATGTCTATGAGGAACATCGACATTAAAGGGTTCTCCTCAGCTATGGCCATTACTAACATTGCCTTGGGGAACATCAGTGCAATCCACCTGGTTTTGACTGGTTTTGACTTATAGTAAAATAACACTGATGGTTTAACCTTCAGTGATGTTACTCTTGAAACATCACTAGGGTTGTGTTTGGCAACCTCAAACCTGAAATCTGAGGTGATTTAAGATCCGAGGTCTTAGATCCTCAGATTTTTTATCAGGGGTTATTACCATGGATTTGAGATCCCTTGTTTGATGGCATCAGAATTACAATGAGAGATCTTAAATCCACTGTTTGTTAGAAAATGAGGATCTTAGATTCAAAATTTTTTAACACCTCAAAACCTGAATTCTAGCAGCAGCAAACTGTAGAGAAGTGAAAATGCCAACAACACGAAAGTAGCACAATGGCTACCGAACGATAAAAAGACAAACAAAACTTTTGCTGGTTGATGACAATTCTAATTTGAGAAGGCCTCGAAAGAATCTCCCATAAGTGCATTATCTTTGTTTCCTTTCATATTTAAAAACATATGAACCTCATATAAATTTTAAAATTTAACAAAACACAAACCTCTACAACTTCAAACCTATGAGTTGTTTTCTGAAGCAAACATTTGATCCACAATTGGGCTGCAATGTTCTTCACAATTTGTGTATGCATAACTACACACTAATAATTTAAACCAGTCAAAAGATAACAAGTTTATAATGCTGCATTACACATAACACAACTACAAAGTAAAAAAGGCTTGACCTATTACATGTAAAGACACCTCTTCAAACAAGTCTCATCTAAAAGATAAGTGAAATATTTTCACTTGTAAATGCAGCTCAAAGATAAAGTTATCCATCTAGCTAGTAACTTGTGCATTTTCATAAATCCAACAACTTTCAATTCATATTATAATATTGATGATCAAACAATAAACAAGAAAATTATTTTAATCAATGGAAAAGAGATAAAAAAATATTACTAATTTGTATAGTCATGCCACATTTGCTTTGTGATTTCATTCCTCAATGCATTGTTGCTACCACGATGACGAAGTTAGTTACTATTTTCTTGATCATCATCTACTTGTCTATAGTTGTAAAATTCACCATCTTCATTGTCTTCAAATTGCATTACTTTAGAGTTCATCTGTAGTATAAAGTTATGCAATACACATGTTGCAAGAACAATTTTTGCTTGAGTGTGAAATGGATATGGCACTTGATGCTTTAATATTGAAAAGCATGATTTTAAAATACCAAATACCCGTTTCACTATAGTTTTTGAGTGAGGAATATCTATAGTTAAAAAGTTTTTCTTCTCTCTCTATAGGTTTATCTCTTAGAGCATTGAATTCAGAAAGATGGCATCAATATCATTGTTGTGGAGTAAGGAATCCCACTCTATTTGAATATCCCCTATCAACAAGATAATATTTCTCTAAATTGTAGTTGGATGATTATAAATAGAACAAATAATTTAATAAATAATTTATTAGACAAGAATTATGAGTAGATATTCATTTCATCAATAGCACAACATGCAAATCTTGAATTAGACGGTAATCCCATCGAACCAGCAAGTACATAATGAAATTTCATATCAAAACCCACTACGACCTTCACATTTTTAGTGCATACTTGCTTTGCATTATGAAATCATCCTTGTGTTTCAACTCCAACAGGAATACGAGTTCTGCCAATAGCTTCCAAGCAATCCTACATAATAACATATAATGTTCGATATTATGATGACATTCAATGAATATGACATCTTATAAAAAATGTGATGTAGATTTCAAGATCCGTAGTTATTTACAATGACATGTAATACATATAAAATGGTTTTCATGTGACGTACAAAATATAAACATCACATGTAATAGACATCTGGAGTGATTTTTGCAAACTCATGACACCCTTTCAAAATGCAAAATAGTTTTTCAATGGTTGCTTAATGTCCTTGGAGTTTCATATACAACCATTTCACTATGGTGTCTTCATTCATTCAGAAAAAGACATTGCATACTGTGGATTTAAGAATAAGTCCATTACTGGTATGTAAAAGTGGCAATCAATTTCCTTCTTTTCGTCAAGTTCCTTCAAAATATTTGCACATTCATTTTTCTTATGTTCTAACTTCTTGACCATAGAATGAATTGCTTCACCAATATCATATAGAAGCTCAGGTACTTAGGTAGGAGATGTTTGAGAGAGAGAGAGAGAGAGAGAGATTGGGGTGGGGGAGAAAGAATCATATCTTCTCACCGCTCCTTCTTGCTTGTTGTTGGCTTGTGACTTGGGTGATGAACGAAGAGCAGAGAGGACACATAAAGCAGAAAGAGGAAGAAGGATGTGCAGATGAATAAAAAAGTGAGTCTCCCCTTTCTCGTGCCCTTGCTTCCTATATGGATCTTAGATCCATGTGCTGAAGTCCAGCCGCACACCCCCCCCCCCCCCAGTCAGACCTTACATCTACAGACTTTGAGAGGAGCATGGATTGTGAAACCATGTATCTGCTTTTTCACATTTGTGAAAAAGTTGGATCTCTTCCAAGATTCGACCCTCGAATCTCAAACGTACATCAATCAAGCAAAACTTAGAAGTTCTACTACTTTTACCCTTCACTGCACTTGAACTTGGTCAAAAGTCCATGAAAGGTAACTGTTTAAGCTAAAACTTTAGAAAGGTTTTTTTTTCGAAGTGTACAACCTTTATGATGTGAAGAGCTGAATGCCACTGATGGTCTGACCTTCTATAACATTATTCCTAAAACATTACTTCATGTTTGCATTCAATGGCATTATTCTCAAAACATCACTAAGGAGTCATTTTGTAGTAACAGTACACAATGACAAGTGTCTTTGGTGCCAAATAACCTCTAAAGATTTGCACAACTTGGAAAGTTAGTAAAAGTTTTTCTTGATTATAGCTTTTATCTAAGTCTTTAATGATATTATATAGGAAACAACATGATGGTTGACTTTTAGTGACATTACTCCCAAAATGATACTAGAGGTCTTACCAGCTTTGCCATGTTATACTTGGGTATTGGCTTTTTTTTGTGCCCTTTAACGGCCTTCACGAAATAGAACGTGAGGCTTCCTAAGAGGTTATTTGGCAGCAAAAACAGTTTGTGAGTATTCTATGCATCTACTCCAAAGTTTGAGGCAGATCCATACAACACTTGTTTTAGTATTCCATGGATCTGCGCCAAATTTTTGGGGCAGGTGCATGGAATACTCATAGAATGTCTTATTGCCAAAAAATATCTAATTATTACTAAAGGTCTTACTAGCTTTGCCATGTTCTACTTGGTTATGGTTTTTATCTATGTCTTTAGAGGTCTTTCATAGAATGAATGTAATGTGGGTTATTTCCTATAGCCTTTAGTCATGTTTTTCTCTAAGTGTCAGGAATGTGGTCTTGCTTCTCTAATATGATGCTCGCATCAGAGATGGCCATGCCTGATTTTCCTTCTATCTTCTCTTTTTCTTTCCCATTTCTTCCTCCTGTGCCTTTTCACCCTCCCACCGTCTGCCACCACACCCATTGTTGAACAACAAGGGCTTCAATGTAGGAGAGGGAAAGGTCCTTCTATTTCACCCATCTCATCATCACTTCTCTCTCTTTCTATATATATACCTTTGCTTCTTTGTCATTGTTGTCCAAATTTAATTAAGTGGAAGAAATAATTTGTCCATTCTGAGCAAGGTATGAATCCGTTGGTGACTATGCAAGCTGATCACAAGGCACCTTTTCCTCAGAGAAATATACTTTCAACCACCCTCATCCTGAGTGCAGAGTTATTCCACCTTCCTTAACCCTCCTTCTAGGCAACAAAGCTCTTTGCTCCAGTTCTTTGATGATTTCATGGTCTAACGGAAGTACAAAATTTACCATAAAGGTGATACCCCTATGAAATTGTTTGATATTCAAGTAATGGATTTTGGTCTCTACTTTCTTACACTAAATTGATGCCAAACTAGTTTACGTCAGTAAAAGAGCTTTAATTTAAACCATGCTTTAGTTTAGGGGTCTGATCTTGTCATACTGGTGTTTCTTGTTCACATGACAAGAAATATTCCATCAAGAAGATAGATGATAATGTTTGTACAGTTCTATTCTCTTCATAGTTTGACTTAAGATAATTTTTTTTGCTACTTTAGTTATGCATTGTGGTCTTTAGAACCTAAAGAATACACATAATGTATACTTTATAACTTGTTACGTGATCTTCCACACCTTGTCCATGTTTAACTATGAAACTTACTTGCAATTCTTTTATAAAGCTGACACTTGTATTGCAAGTTCACAACATCCATGGCAAGCTTCAAGTGTTTTCTTGTTCCTCAGCTAAGTCCATTTGCCCATGTTAATTAAATCTTACCATCTTCTAAATGGAAACTCTTTCTTTTGTTATGTGCTTTTGATTGCAAGAGGAGGCCATTAGCATGATCAATAACCTTCCATCTGTTTATGAGGTGGTTTTCCTGGACAAGGTTCTAGGAAATCTTAATTTTCCTTTAATTAAATTTTGGTAAAAGACAAAAATATAACCCCTCATAACAAATCAAAAAGTTTATGGCAATGTTCTTACATCAATGAGATATCTCCATTTGGTGAAGGTAGTGTAGCAAACTATGAAGGAGAGGTATGAAAAACCTAAAAAAATAAGTTCCTATTTGAATAGGTGTTGATGTGTTCTATGCATTGCAAAAACTTATCACTTTAATGTTTTTTAGATATTTTTTTTTAATTTCTACTATATTTTGGCACATATTTGTTTTAACATATGGCATGTTAAAATATGGAAAAGTTCTTGATGGCGAATTTGTGGAAGTCGGAAATTTTAGCAATAGGAACATGTCATGATCACTTTCCTTCAACCGTATGCCAGATCAATCTATGGGATTGCTGGATAACATCAACTATGTCATGCAGATATGTCGCAATTATTGTGCCTAAATGGGTACTTTTCAGATTTTGCTAGTTAATATCAAAGTATCAATTAATACCTATGTGATTTGTTTTGTATTCCACTCCGATTATCTTTTATGGTCCTTGAAATTTCTATGCCATCAAGTTTGTGGATATCCGAGATTTTATAGTTGATACATCATCAGCTTAGATTGTTACTCTGTTGTGCAACATGGTTGCCTTTTACACATAGTTTTAATACCTGAGGAACTTCTGGTTGACATGTTATATTTCTTGTCACATGAAAATTCATATCTTAGAATAGGATTAGTTGATAAAGAATCAAAGCTACCTTTTACTTGAGAAAATCAACAATCAGGATTTTTCCATGATATTGAAGATTTGCACCTTCTATCAATGGATAGCTCTACTTATCTTATGTTGTTTTCTCTAGAGCTTGAATTGTGTCATGTTAGGGTCTTTTTATTGCATTGAATTCATTTATGCATTATTAGTTTAGGATAAATAATTGGTCTGACAACTTTGGGTTCTCATTTTCTTGTGAGTGGCAGTATGTTGCTCTCAATTCTCATGTTTAGTACTATTGTATCGTGAGTTGGCTCAGTGTTAACACCTCAAATTTTTTCACATCAAAATTGAAGCAATGTCAAAATTTTACAAAAGTTGTGAAAAATTACAATTTCAAAACCAATTTTGAATCTAAATGACAATTTAGATTCAAATCATGAATTTGACTCATGACATGAATCCCAAAGCAAGATTATGAGTCCATCTAGCTTGTGTGGTCAGAAGCCCACCCAAGAGGTCACACACCCCATTTTCTAAAAATATCTTCCCTCAGTTCAATAAAAAAAATCATTTTCAAAAGGAAATGAATAAGGGTTCATAGGAAAAGAGAGACATTAATCTCTCTCTTTCTCCCTTAGTTAAAGAAAAATCAAATTCCAAAGAAGCAATAAGCGTTAGAATTAAACTCACATAACCAACTTAATCCAAGTAGGTTTGACCTGGATGCACCCAAATTTGGTGCCAATTTCAGCTAGGCTCGGTCACCATGAGCTCAACTCAGTTAAAAGGGTAGGTCCATCCCACAACCACATTAGTGGACAAAAATAAACTTTGACTAGATTGAATCCACTTTGACTAAACTCAGCCAAAGTATTATTTAGCTCAATTAAGAGTTTTCTTAGCTCAAATTCATCAAATTACCTCAAGCTAAGTTAAATTACTTGCAAATGAGCTTTAACTTTGGTCAATTGGTCAAATTTGATTAATCTGAATAATTTTTCCCTTCTATGATCAAACTGAGATTACAAAACCTAAATTGGGATTTTATGAAAGGAAAATATACATTTGGATTTTTCAAATGCAAAAATCAAATATCAAATTGAAATTCAATATTTCAAACCAAAGTTTGATTCAATTGAAATCCATCTTCAATCAAGTTATAGACGAAAAATTCCCTTTTTGAACCAAATTTGATAGAATTTCCAAATTTTATTCAAATTTAAATTGAATTGTCATAATTCAATAACATTTAGAGCTTAGTAACTAGATCTTAATCTAACAAGCTCAATTTCAAACCAAGAAAAAAAGTCAAATAAAATAAGATAAAACCCTGCACAAAGGCATTTTCATCCAAAATTCTGGTCAAAGTTGGGCAGGTAGATCTGAAATAAGGTTGACCACGTCTAGCCCAGCCCACCTAGCTTGTGTAAATGAGTTGGGTGTGGTCAGTGAGAGTTATTAAACCCTATTTAACTCATTTTACAAGTCCCCAAACCCATGTCCAAACACAATGTTAAAACTCTTTTCGAGTCTCTATTGGGTCAATTTATGTCAACATCTAATACTTTCTCTTGTCCAGATAGACTTAGAAAGCATTTTCCCATATGACCACATCATATTCAGGTTGTGTCAAGGTCGATCCAGACTTTGCATCATCCCAAGTAGAGTCTACCTACCTCAGTGGTATCTTTCATGGTACCTAACTTTTCGTTGTATGCTTTCAAACCACTTAAAGGATTGCGGTCTCAAAGGAGAAGTCGGTCTTGTCATACAACCTTTCAACGGCAGTCTAATTTATGCAATTGCCGAAAGATGGAAGCCAAGGACCAATACATTTTGGTACCATGGGATGAAATGACAATCATCCTAGATGAATTCTCCAGCATTTTGGGTTTGCTAGAGCCAAAAGGTAACCCAAGAGGGCCAATTGAAGGCGAGTTTCTTGTTAATCAAGGTCAAGTCAAAATTCTGGACGTGATCTGTAAACACATAAGAAAATAGATTTGACCCTTTCTAGAGAAAGATGAACATCAATACCTCCAACTACAAGAACTTGGAGAAACATATTCCCAATATGTCAACCCTGCTTCACTATCTAGAAGTGTCCCAAACAAATACGAAACTCCATGGTGACTTGTACCGCGGGTCTCATCTTCTTCAACAATGAAGAACACATATTGGATTTTCGCACAGCTCCCCTCTTCAGAAAATGGGGGCATGTCAAAGTCCGCCACATATCCATAGCAATGGTAGCCTTGGTATTCCTTTACCGAGGGTTGACCAAATTCTCAATTGGAGAAACAAATTCGATAGAAGGAAGTGTCTTCACATTACAAGCATGGTTCTACAATCACATGGGGCCACAATCATGCCATTTTTAGAACACCGATGACCGTTTATCCAGTATGGAGAACTACCGTTGGAAGATGGAGAAAGTGGATCACTCTGCCATCATTTGGGACTTCTTTGATTGAAAAGTCATCAAGTCAAGATACACCTACAACCCAATCAAAGGAACTTTTTTATTGGGACCATTTTTCAAAGTTGAATACCATCCAGAGCGTTGCCTCAGACAATTTTCATTGCATCAAAAGAAAACATATCCAATTGAGTTAGGAGTCATCGTGGAGTGTAAACTGGATACCGAATAGTGGTCCAAAATATACACCTATGCCCAGTAATGTTGGGAATCATTTTCTTATTTGTATCTTACCCTTGGTCCAAGAATGGGTCCTTAATATATAAAATGGTGGGATGAAGTCCGCCCATTTATCCTTTTGTCCTAGATCATCATATCTAGTTCATTGTGGTTAACTAAGCCAAATTTTATCAAGTATTGTCAAGTTATGTTAGGCTTTGTCAAGTCTTTTCAATCTCATTTCTTTTTCAATATGCAACCAAAATTTACTATGTTGTCATATGTATAAATTATCTCTCATCAATTCAAATCCTAACATTTTCAATTTTTCTTCTTATAAGGTAAACATCCACTTCATGGTGGAGACCAAAAGCCAACAACAGAAGATGACTGAGATGGAACTAGAACAAACCTTTTTTAGAGAGAAGGGAGAACAAACCTCCTCTAAAACACCTCCCATGATGGAAGCCAATGATCCGGAATATGAAGAATACAAAAAGTTTCAGAGATACGAGATTATGTTCAATGAAGAGCAAGGCCAGGCAAAGTGGGCCAAGAAAAAAGGGAAAAAGGAAGAAATCTTCATCAAGCAGTTCTGACTCTTCTGAAGATGTTACCACAAAATCCAGTAGTGAGGAAGAACCAATGACTCCCAAAAAAAAAGAAAAAGTGAGAATCCTATAAAGCAAAAATTCAGGAAGTTGAACGCAGTCCAACTCAAAGGCAAGAACAAAAGGAATTTCACCTGCAAAGATTTCTATGAAAGTTTTGAAAATGACAAGTACACTAAAAACCTGCCTAAGAAATTTATCAAATTTGATTGCCATGAAGACCCAAAAGCACATTTGGCCATGTTCTTTGTGTTATGCTATAAATTTCATCACAATCATAGAGCTCTCTTTCGATGCTTCCCAAGGAGTTTGGAAGGATTGCAGCATAGTGGTATGGAGATCATATCAATCCAGTTGAATTAAAAAACTTTGACAAGCTAATCAACCTTTTAATTGAAAGGTTAATCCAGAATGTCGAAACTACAACAACGATCACCACACTGTGTTATCTAAAATAGAGGCCAGATTGAACTAAGTCAGAGACTTTATTCAAAGATGGAGCTCTTCTAGCAATAAGATGAGGAACCCAATCTTCCAATCCCATGCACTGGGATTGATCATCAACAATTTGACACAACCACTGAGGAGCCTCATTTTCAATGCTCCAATCAAGTCCTTCATTGATCTCACCGAGAGAGTAGAATGTATCGAAACATGAATAGAAAATAAAGCTTTTGATGTTGTCATCCCAGTAAATGTTAGAGAAGAAACAAAGAAGAACAATAGAAGTCAAAATGGTCCGACCAACATTATAGCCAACGTGGCCGCCTTTAAAAAGAAATAACAGACTATCCCAAGAATAAAGAGATAGTAGACGAAGCTAGCAACAGTAGCAGTGGCACTAAAAACAAACATCCTGGATAGAGATTCAACAGAAAATTCACCCAATTACAACAAAGTTACGAAGAAGTCATGCACATGCTGATTGAAAGAGACACTTTATTCCTCCCAAAAGTTTCCAACCCTCCACGAATGATTGGAAAAAACAAAAAACAATTATGCAAATTTCTTTGTGCTCTTGGACACGATACAAAAGATTATCTTGTGCTCAAAAATATTATGCAAGATGCAGTCGACAAGGAAATCATCAAGGAGATCAACGAACAACCGGACATCCTCAAAAACCTTTTCTAAACATGGGAAAGGAACAGTTGCAATGGTCAGGTTTTCAACAAATCATCAAGTCATGGTAGCAAACAAAAAGGATAAAGCGTCCCTGGATTTCTTTGGGTTGCTTTCCAAACATGACAAAGAATCCGTCAATGCACAAACCAGGTCGGGTAAACAAGATAGTGAGACAGAGATCGATCAAAAGTCACAAATATGGGATCCTGAACCTTTGGAATCCATTTTCAAGGAATTAGACCTTTTACCTCAAGTCAAGAATGAAGGATTTAGCCATAACCAGGGAAATGGATGGGCTTTCAGACTATATGAAAATGGTCCGATCATATTTTCTAATAAAGATATACCAAATGGAGGTGCATCACATAACGATGTCTTGCACATAGTGGTAGAAACAAGGGGCACCTGAGTCTCCTATGTTTTAATCGATGGAGGAGCAAGCCTGAACATTTATCCATATCAGACAACTTGTACATTAGGTATAAAGCAACTCGACTATACCTCGTCATCAATTTTCATTCATGGATATGACGAAATGAGACAACTTGGCATAGGATGTATATGTATCGATCTGAATATCTCCGAGACATATCATCAGGTTCTATTTCATGTGGTGGATATAGAACCCTCATTCAATATGTTGATTGGCAAACCATGGATCCATGATACTAATGTGGTTCCTTCAACTCTACATCAATGCATCAAGTGGACTCATAATATGAATACTGTAACAATTTATGCAGAAGACAGACATAATCATCTTGTGCATCTAATGATTCTGATACCAACATATACAATTGAAGTACCTAGTTTTCGAGTCTACAAACAAGAAGAAATATATGAAGGTCTTAGCAAATTAGCCATTCAGAAGTCAAAGAAATAAATGTGGGTGAAAAAGAGTACCAAGCTTGAAACAAGTTTCAAAAACCATCCATTATTCAAAAATTTCTACCAGAATGAGAAAAGATTGAATTTACTCATACACCATGGCTACCAACCATTCACTGGCCTTGGCAAATATGAAATTGGAATCTTGGAACCAACTGCCTTGACAGGACAATGAAGCACTCCAGCCTTGGGATGGTCAAAGTTATGAAAAAATGGATATCGAGGAAAAATTCAAGCCGATACCTTTCGACAAGAACAACACCATAGACGGATGTTCACCATCAATTTGAATAAACAAATTCACTGTCATTTTGTCATCCAGTCATCATTTTGCCATTTTGTTGTCATTATACTACAATAGACCAAGTGTCTTTATTTTGTAATACCTTCAAATATGCAATGACATATGCAATTTACTTCCACATAAAATGTCTTAAATTCTATCTAACCTCTTTATCATCTTTAGGATGACATCTGAGGATCAAACATCAAAAACTTTCAATGGGGAAATCCAAAACTCATCACGATGAAATGTTCAGAGTTCATTCAAATAAAAAGATAAGATCAACCGCCACCTTTGATTAATGACCCGATTGAAGAAATTGACATTGACACAGAAGAGTATCCAAAGATTTTGAAAATTGGAACAACTCTCTTGGCAGAAGAAAGAAAAAAGTTGATAGACTTCCTAAAAAATCGTCAAGAAGCCTTTACATGGACTTATGAAGACATGCCACGACTTGATACAAAATTAGTTGAGCATCGATTACCATTGAAACTAGAATGCAAGCCAATAACAAAAGTTTGAAACTAGACCCTTGAGGGGCAAGTTATGGAAGACCTAGAAGACCTACTAAAAGTAGGGTTCATTCGAACAATTGACTATCCTGAAGTGGTAGTCCCAAGGAAAAATGGTAAAATTTGACTTTGCATCGATTTCAGAGATTTGAATAAAGCTGCACCAAAGGATGACTATTCACTTCCAAACATCGACTTGTTGGTAGAAAGTACTGCAGGTCACACTATGTTCTCCTTTGTGGATGGATATTATGTTTATAACCAAATTAAGCTGGCTGCTCAAGATCATGCCAAAACATCATTTACAACCCCATGGGGCACTTTCTGCTATACCATAATGTTGTTTGGTTTGAAGAACGCTGAGGCAACATATCAAAGGGCCATAGCAACTATTTTCCATGATCAAATGCGTCAAATTATAGATGCACATGTGGATGATCAATTAGTAAAACACAAAGGAGAATCACATCAACATTTTTTCTCAAGTTTTTAATAGACTCTTGCAATATAAGCTTAGGTTGAATCTACATAATTGTGCATTTGTTGTAGAATCTGGTAAGATTTTGGGATTTTGGAATCTAGTAAGATTTTGGGATTTATGGTCAGCAAAAAGGGGATCGAGATCGATCCCTCCAAAGCAAAGGCAATCATTGAGATGTCAACACTAACAAATATAAAAGAATTACGCAGTCTGCAAGGCAGAATTTAGTCAATCAGAAGGTTTATATCCAATCTTGCCAGGAGATATGAACCCTTCAACCATTTACTACGGAAATGAGTTAAGTTTGAATGGGGCCATGAATGTCAGGCATCATTCAAAAAGATCAAGAAATACCTTTTTTGCCCACTAATTTTCAAACCCCCGATTTTGGGGAAACCTCTACTTCTTTACATCGCATTTAACAATTCAGCGTGTGGTGGATTTTTGGCCCAATATGAAGAAGGATATAGAATAGAACATGCCATTTATTATATCAGTAAGACATTTTTGCAATATGAAAATAATCACTCACATGAAAAAAACTTGTTTAGCCTTGGTATGGATGTGTCAAAAATTGAGACACTACTTATTTTCATGCAAGATTAAAATTTCATTCAAACTCAATCCACTTAAATATATCCTTGAGCATCCATTCCTAAATGGAAGGATAGCAAAGTGGCAGGTTTTGATGATGCAATATGATTTGAAATATGTATCATAGAAATCAATCAAAAGTCAAACCATTGCAGATCAATTGGTAGATTTTTCTCTATTTGAAGAAATTAGAACAAATGATGATTTTCCATATGAGCAAATCCTAACGACCGAACCAAAGCCAATGTGGGAGATGCATTTCGATAGATCTAAAAGGACTGCTAGCGTAGGCATGGGGATATTTTTCATTACATCAAAAAAGAAAATGATTTCTTACTCTCTCAAATTGAATTTCTCCTGCATGCATAATATGCTGAATACGAGACCTTAACACAAATACTCAAAATGCTTCTCAAATTTAAAGTGCAAAGAATTCACATTTTTTGGGATTCTCTCTTAGTTATCAGTCAAGTCAATGGAGATTGGCAAGTCAAAGATCAAAAATTGATTCCATATCAAGAGTTAGCGACTTTCCTCTTAAAACAATTTGAGGATAACCTGATTGCAGACGATTTGGCCAGTTTAGGCTCTACCATCACCTTCAGACCTGGAGAATCTATCAGATCTTTTGAAGTCGGAAGCCTCAAAAAACTATTTTTTGTCATAACAGAAAAGGTGTTACAAGCAAAAAGTAGAGAACACCATGGTATTAGAAAATCAAAGATTTTCTCCAGACGGGAATATTCCACTTGAAATGTCTCAAAAAGAGCAAAGAGCTTTGAGGCACATGTCTTCAAGATATTTCATTTTAGCCGACATTCTATACAGAAGAGGATTCAATAGAGAATATGCTAGATGCCTCAATACAAATGAGGCACTAGAGGTCATTCAAGAAGCCCATGAAGGAATTTGTGGGCGACATGTATGGTATCAAAACCTCATCAACTAGATAGTCAGAGAAGAGTACTATTGGCCCACAATATACAGTGGTTCCAATTTGTCAAAAAATTCATCAAATGTCAGTTGCACGCACCATCAATTCATGCTCTAGCAGCATACCTTCATTCAGTCAGCTCACCTTGACCGTTCTCTATGTGGGCCTTCGACGTGCTCGGTCCAATCAATCCGCTTGCCTCAAATGGACATAGGTATTTTCTAGTGGCTACATATTATTTCACCAAAAGGGTCGAAACAATCACCTAAACAGTCGAAGGAAGACATGTGGTATCCTTCATTCACAAAAACCTCTTGTGTAAATGTGGCATCCCGCACGATATTGTTTCTAAAAACAACACTCATTTTAAAAATGAGAAAGTGTGCAATCTCTATCACAAATACAAAATACAACATCCCTTTTCTGCCCCATATTACCCTCAAGGTAATGGTCAGGCAAAAGCAACCAACAAAATTTTGATTCATGTCTTAGAAAGGACTGTTGAAACAGGTTGAGACTGGCACGAGAAAATACATAATGCACTTTGAGCGTATCAAACCACAATTTGAACATCCACCAATGCTACACCAGCAGAGTTAGTATATAAAACAAAAATTGTCCTTCCCTTACATGTGCAAAAATTAGCAAGGAAATTTGTTGTGCTCATTGAACTCCCAATTAGCAAGTATCAGAAAAAGATACTTGCTCAATTAGACCTTTTAGATGAGAAAAGGCTACATAGCAGCAAAGCATGCTGAAGTCTATTGCAAGAGAGTCGCCCAACATCATGCCAAATCGGTTATTGAAAGAAAATTCCCGACAAATGATCTTGTACTAAGATATATAGTTCCACTCAGGAGTAGACCCAAAGGAAAATGGGCACCAAACTTGGAAGGAAAATATGTGATCAAAGCGGTTCTACCTCACAATTCTTATCAGCTAATTGATGCCGATGGGGTTGAAATCTCTGATCCAATTAATGTTTTGCATCTGAAGAAATTCTATACTTGAACTTGCAATTCAAAATTTTCAAAACAATTGTGCTTTGATAAGCACTTTCTTATTAATTTTTAAACCAACTAAGGGGCACAACATCCCTTAGAGAGTTTAAAAATGCATCAAAATTTTTAAAATTTTCAAACTCAGCCCAAGTCTTGAGGACAACAGCAAGGGCACTGGCTTGAACTATGCAAGAAATTTCAATGAAATTGAGGGATTAATGTATAGAAATTAATGTTGGTCCCAACAATTGGGCACTTGTAAAGTCTAGCATGAGGCCCATAAGAAAAAGCCCTTGTGACCTAAAATACATTGGCAAGATGCAAGAAAAAGCTATCAAGCAAAATGAGTTGAGCGATGAGCTCGACGTGAATGTAGTTGTCCCTCTGGTTCAAAGCTCTGCAATTGCGGGTCGACCTATGCTTACGCCGTGAAGCTAAAAAGCAATCCATGAACATTTTGCTTATATTAAGTCTTCTAAATCCTTTTGAATTCGAACAAGTCTGAGGAGTGATTTACACTTGGTACCCTAAGGCCAACTGGTTTGGGAGTTACCGACCCAAAGCTCGCTACAAGGGTTTAGAAGAAAACCCGATAGACTTGATATTGCACAAAGCAAACTACACAAAACCACCAAAGCGATTGAACTCCATAGTAGCTTTTGGGGTGATGAGGAATTTCCCCCAAGAATGAATGGTAGCTCAAAAAGAAAACCCAAATTCAAAACCTAAAGCCAAAAGGTGAAAAGCTAAGCAAAAAAGAGAGAAAAAGAACTTGCAATGGTTAAGAAGGAAGGGCTAAGTTCTCTAAGCATCGAATTCAAGAACTTTCACAATTGTAAAATTTTCCAACCAACATTAATTTTTCTATAAGGTCTCCTATGAAATAGAGGAAAATCTTCTTATTCCAGGTCTATGCCAAGCATTCCCCCTCAAGTGAGGAAGGCTCATCATTATTTGAAAAATAGATTTTTCAAACAATTTGCAAAAAAAATTGGTTTGTGAATCTATGCTATTAAGCAAAGTCTCCAGCTTGCTTAACAGCAAAGAGGGGAATCTATTAACACCCCAAATTTTTCCACATCAAAATTGAAACAATGTCAAAATTTTACAAAAGAATTGTGAAAAATTGCAATTTCAAAGCCAATTTTGAATCTAAAGGACAATTTAGATTCAAATCATGAATTTGACTTGTGACTCAACTCCCAAAGTAGGATTACTCGTCCAAACTATATCCAAATTATGTCATTTGAAATCTAAATCCAATTACAAATGCCATTTGATCCGATTGCAAAATTCCAATTTTGATATAAATCCGAGAATTGGATCTAAGTCGATCTTGAATGCTATGCGGGCCCCACCTAGCTCGTGTGGTCAGAAGTCCACCCAAGAGGTCACGCACCCCTTTTCCAAAAATATCTTCCCTCAATTAAATAAAAAAATCATTTTAAAAAAGAAATGAATAAATTTTCATAAGAAAAGAGAGACATTAATCTCTCTCTCTCTCTCTCTCTCTCTCTCTCTCTCTTAGTTAAAGAAAAATAAAATTCCAAAGAAGCAATAAGTGTTAGAGTTAAACTCTCCTAACCTACTTAATCCAAGTAGCTATGACCTGGGTGCACCCAAATGTGGCACCAATTTCAGCTAGGCTCGGTCACCATGAGCTCTGCTCTGTCAAAAGGGTAGGTCTGTCCCACGGCCAAATTAGTGGACAAAAATAGACCTTAACACATCGAATCAATTTTGACTAAACTCAGTCAAAGTACAATTTAGCTCAATTAAGAGCTTTCTTAACTCAAATTCATTGAATTACCTCAAGTAAAGTCAAACTACACACAAATGAGCTTTCACTTTGGTCAATTGGTCAAATTTAGTCAATCTAGACAACTTTGCCCTCCTATGATCAAATTGAGATTACAAAACCTAATTTAGAACTTTATGAAAGGAAAATATATATTTGGATTTGTCAAATTCATAAACCAAATATCAAATTGAAATTCAATACTTCAAACAAAAGTTTGATTCAAATGAGATCTATCTTTAATCAAGTTATGAACAAAAATACCCTTTTCGAACCAAATTTGATAGAATTTTCAAATGTTATTCAAATTTAAATTGAATTGTCATAATTCAATAACATTTAAAGCTTAGTGACTATGTTTTAACCTAACGAGCTCAATTTCAAACCAAGAAAAAAATAAATAAAATAAAATAAAATAAAACCCTACACAAGGGCATTTTCATCCAAAATTTTGGTCAAAGTTGAGCAGCTAGGTCCGAACCAAGGTAGACTACGCTAAGCCCAACCCACCTATCTCATGTTAAGGAGATAGTGGTCAAGTAGGATCATTAAAACCTATTTAACTCATTTTATAAGTCCCCAAAGTCTTAAGTGAGTTTTCTAGGTGAGATAAGAAGGTGGTTGAACCCATCTTCTCCTTTATATAAACCCCCCCTGGCAACCAAGGAGGGGGACAAATTTTTGAAGTCCTCATCAAATTGCTGCAGCAAAAGAGCTAGGAGGGAGAAGCCAAAGAGGAGAAAAAAAATTTGTCCACACCCTCTTCCCCCTCTATCTCATTCTCTTCTTCGATTTCCTCTATTCTTTCTATCGAGTTCGCTAAGTTGGGATGCGTAAGTGAACCCTTACTTAGAATTTTCATGGTGAGAAACCCTCTCTTCCCCACTGCAATTCCTAGCTATCTAGTTATTATTCTTCTAGCTTTGCTAAGCTGGAATCTAAGCTTAAATTCTTGGTTAGGATTGCTTGATTTTAAAAACAAGTAAAGAAGAAGATCAAAAATCTAGACCGACCACAAGTTAGATTATTCTAACCCATTTTTCATCCATTTCAGCTTCTTGTTAGTTCATTTTAATTTCAGCAATTCGTGGGAAGGGTTTATTTTCATTTAATTCACGGCTGAGAATGATGTTCAGCTAGGGGAAAGCCACGAATCAAATGTACATGTTAATGCATGATGCATGCGTGAACCGGTTTTTCTAAAAATAAACCTATGAATCGAGTTTTGAAATGGCCCCAAGGCCACACTCCTTTCAAAACAACCAGCTTTAAATCATTTTGAACTCCTCACCATGAGAGAAATCCCATTGTGAGAGAGTGATCTTGCTGCAACATATATGACAAAAAAGCCTAGCAAGGATGGATGCATTCTCATGACTATGATTCACCTTTGCATGGCGAAAATAAAGATGGACCAGCTTGAGCATTCGTTCATCTCTTTCTGTTTAACTTCATCTCATTTCATGCTTTTTCAATTCAGTTGATCAAGGGTGGTAGAAGAGATTAGAAACAAGTTTTCAATCTTCGTATGTAAAAGAACCCAGCCACGAATCATCATGATTCATGAGTTGTGCGGTTCCTTGATAAAATTTCATTTTGAAGAGAAAGACACGTGTATATATATATATATATATATATATATATATATATATATATATATATATATATATATATATATATATATATATATATATATATATATATATATATATATATATATATATATATGCATGCAAACACTTGTTAAATGTCATTTTGCTCTTTTTAAAATCAGGTTAGAACACGTTTCCAAACTGGTTTTTAAGAAAGGGGATCATATTATCGATTTTCATAGTACGAAGCTATGAAATCACTTCATTTCATCTTAAATTTTCTTTTATTTTCAGAAATCCATAGATGAAGTGTATGTAAATTGCTGAAATCAGATCATACTTTGCAAGAATTAGCTTGAGAATGTCAATGTTTATCTATTTGAAATGCCAATTTTCAACTACAAAATGACTATGCTTTGAGGGACAATAAAAAAATCTAAACCTTTTCAATCGGCCTCCTAAAGTACTTTTTAAGGGTTGTTGATCTCATCCATAGATTTTCAGACTTTGCATGAGATTAATCCTTATCCTAAAATACTGTAAATTTCACATTTCATTTCTCCAAAAAGGAAACCACCTATCCTAAAACCGTTCAAAGAAGTTGACGATTCCATTGTTTTGAAACGTGAAATTTGAAAAAGTTTGAGGTCAGAAAGTTTTCTAAGCATCATGATCGAAACCCGACATGCATACTTGCACAAAAGGGAAATATATTTTCAAAAGGTGCATTCCTCTAGTTGATTTAAACAATCAACTTATGAAAAAAATCAAGTTAATTTCCAAAGAATTGTCGTTTTTGTCGAGGAAACGTGCTCTCTATTGGAATCAATGTATACTATTTTCGGCTATTTAAATCAACACAAGATCTGATTTTTTTTAGCTATTTTGAGACAAAAGTGGATGTCATCAACATCTCCCATCTATTTTAAAAATTGATTTTGGTATCATTTGTATATTTTTCATCATTTTGGTAATGTTTTAGTATGGACTGCATCCCTAATTCATGTGCTTAATAATATGATAAGCATATTTAGAGAAAGTCTTACATTTTAATTAAAATCAATCTTTATGTGTAGATTGTATGATGTGTAATGGACTTTGAGAGATTATGTTGGAGTAAAGCATGAATGTTTCAAGATGAAAGGATCCATGTTTCATATAGTTTCTCTTCTCATTGCACACATTCACGCTCACTTAAAGCCAATAGCATCACATGCACTTTTCCAAGAAATTATGTGATTCAAATTTAAGTTGCGAAAGGTGAAAATGGCATCTTGCAGCCAATTAGCATCTCTTTTCAGATGAACACTAGAGGACTGGAATATCATGAAGAAATTTAAAGAAGATCATGTTGGCTGATAGTATTCGCCTTTGTTTTAAATCCTCCCATGAATTTTGTAATCTTAAACTTCTTTTTGTCTGGTCTCATGAGAGGACCCCCTTTATGAACTAAAAATTTTTGATATGCAGTGTAAGTAATCTTTTGTTAGCAATTTTAATTTTATTCAATTTTTCCTTTATCCTCCTCTTTACAGGTCGGAATTGAACATGTCTCAGTTTCTTCTTTTTCTTCATAAGTCCTCCCAAAAAGCATTTATCAGACAAACAGTCGGTGAAGTTGAACCTACGATAATACTCGAATCGAAATTACCAAAATTCGCTTAGATTCAGAGACAAGAACATCCATTGCCCTTAGTTAATGATCTGATTGAATAGATTAATATTGGAACTAATTGAATAGATTAATATTGGAACCAGTGAGAATCCTAAGATCCTTCAAATTGGTACTAGTTTGTCAGTAGATGAGAAGAAAAAATTGGTGGACTTTCTTATAAGCCACCAAGAAGTTTTCACATGTACCTATGAAGATAGGTCAGGTTTAGACCCGTTGTTGGTTGAGCATTGTTTGTCCTTAAGTCCTAGTAGCAAGCTAGTTAAACAAAAATTATGCAAGCTTGTTCTTCCACTAAAAGGTTCTGTAGAAGAAGGATTAAAAGAGCTACCAAGGGTAAAATTCATTTGTATCGTCGAATACCTGGAGTGGATGGCTAATATCGTTGTTGTCCCTAAGAAAAATGGCAAGGTCAGATTATGCAGTGACTTTCGAGACCTGAACAAAGCCACACCAAAAGATGATTATCCACTTCCAAACATTGATTTGTTGGTAGATAGTACTATAGGTCATGCCATGTTCTCTTTCATAGATGGATATTCGGGATATAACCAAATCAAATTGGCAGCCAGGGAACAACCTAAGACCACTTTTACTACACCCTGGGGCACTTTCGGTTACACGGTAATGCCGTTTGGTTGAAGAATGTTGCAACAACTTATCAAAAAGCCATGGTAGCTATCTTCCCTGACCAGATACACGAAATCATGGATGCGTAAATCGATGACATATTGATTAAGTCTAAGGCAAGAGAAGACCACATTAAAACCTTCGCCTAGTTGTTTGAGAGACTCTTCCAGTACAAGCTTCGTTTGAATCCTCAAAAATGTGTATTTGGGATTGAATCGGGTAAACTTTTGGGTTTCATGGTCAGTAAAAGGAAGATTGAGATGGATCTTACCAAAGCTAAAGCAACCATCGATATGCCACCACCTACAATATTAAGGAACTGTGAAGTTTGCAAATGTGAATCTAGTCCATTAGACGATTCATTTCCAATTTGGCCATGAGATGCAAACCATTTAACCAACTGCTGAGGAAAGGTGTCAAGTTTGAATGGGGCTTGGAATGCCAATAGTCATTTGAAAAGATCAAGAAATACCTCCTAAATCCGTCAATTCTAAAACCCCCGGTGTTGGGAAGACTATTGCTGCTTTACATCACAGTAAATGAGTCAGCATGTGACGACTTTTTGGCACAATATGAGGAAGGAAGTCGCATCGAGCATGCAATTTATTACATTAGCAAAACTTTTGTCCAATATCAAAAGATATACTCTCTAATAGAAAAAACTTGTCTAGTAATTGTTTGGATGTGTCAGAAGTTGAGACATTTGTTAGCTTGTAAGGACAAGATACTCTCCAAGTTAAATTCTCTTAAGTGGTCATGGAACAGTCATTCCTTAATGGATGCATCGTCAAATGACAAGTTCTGTTGATGCAATATGATTTTGAATATGTGTCCCAGAAGTCAACCAAAGGACAAAAATTGCAAATCAGTTAACAGACTTTCCCCAGTACAAGGAAATCAGAATGAACGACGAGTTTCCAGACAAACACGTTCTAAGATTGGAAACAGTTCTGATATGGAAGATGTACTTGATGGATCCAGAAACGTGATGGGAGTTGGTATAGGCATTTTACTCATTACTTCAAAAGATGAAATGATCTCGTACTCTTTGAAACTTGACTTTCTATGTACGCATAACATGGCTGAATATGAAGCCCTCATACAAGGACTTCGTTCTTTATTAAGTTTTCAAGTAAAAAGTGTGCATGCATTCAATGACTCTCAACTTATCATCAATCAAGTGAACGGAGAATGGCAAGTCAAAGATGAAAAGTTGGTGTCATATTAAGAAATTTTTACCTCCTTGATCCGTTAGTTTAAAGAAGTGCAACTGGTTCACATAAAAAGGGAAGGTAACCCTATTGTGGATGGTCTCGTGAGTCTAGGGTCGACCATCTCCTTTCGAACCAATGAAGCAATCCGTTCTTTTGAGATTGGAAGAGTAGAACACCCTGCTTTTGAAGCGGTAAAGCATGTTCAGCATATCCAAGAGGGAAAAACACATTGGTATCATTACATTAAAAAATACATTGAAAGAGGAGAATTCCCAACTAGAATGCCAAAAAATGAACAAAAAGCAATTCAACGTATGTCAGCAAGGTATTTTATTCTTGCAAGGGTGCTATATAGACGTGGATTTAGTATTGAATACTCTCGGTGCCTTGATGAAGATGAGGCAAAGGAAGTTATCAAAAAGTCACATCAAGGAGACTGTGGGGGCTATGTTGGTTACCAAACCCTCACCAAACAGATAATTCGAGCAGGGTATTATTGGCCTACTATGCAAGAAGATTGTTACCAATTCGCTAAGAGAAGTGAAGAAAGTCAACTGCATGCTCCAATGATCCATGCACCAGCCTCTCATTTGCATTTTGTGACATCTCTGTGGCTAGTTTCAATGTAGGCGTTTGACATAGTCGGACCAATATCCCCTGCAGCTTCTAATGGCCATAAATATTTTCTTGCTGCAACAGACTATTTTACCAAGTGGGTAGAAGTCGTTACACTAAGAACAGTATAAGGGCAACATGTAATGTCCTTCATTCATAAAAATCTTCTTTGTAGATTTGAAGTCACACATGATATAATATCTGACAATGGGACTCATTACAAAAATGAAAAGATGAGGCAGTTGTGCAGTAAATACTGTATCATGCATCATTTTTCAGCTCCTTATTATCCCCAAGGTAATGGACAAGCGAAGGCCACCAATAAGATCTTGATCTGCATCCTAGAATGGATAGTAGAAACAGGAAGAGACTGGCAAGAAAAAATGCATAACACTCTGTGGGCATATCGCACCATTATGAGAACTCCAACAAATGCTACTCTAGTAGAGTTAGTCTATGGAATGGAAGTAGTCCTACCATTGCATGTGTTAAAACCTGCTTTGAAGTTCGCTTCTCTTATAGAGCTTCCTCTAAATCAATATCAGCAGAGAAGGCTAATGCAGCTCGATTTGCTAGATGAAAACAGGCTAAAGCGGCTGAGCATGCTGAAGTTTATCACCAAAGGGTGGCTAGACAATTTGCAAAGTCAGTTATTGAAAGATAGTTCAAAGTGAATGACTTGGTCCTACGATCAGTGTTATACCTCATAGTGGCTACACGTATATGTGCATTTTTTCTATCTCTCTCTCCCTCTTTCTTTCAAGAACTTCTCTTTCCTCTCTATTTATGTTAACACTTCATTTTCAAAAGTTTTCACATACATATATGTACACATATTTACACATATTCATATATACATGTATGTATGTATATGTAAAATACATACAAAGATATGTATCTCTTCCTCTTTTAAAATCTCTCATTTAGTGATCTTCAAAATCTCTTTTTCTTTCTCTTTCTCCATATTTTTCTTGTCATTAAGTCTCTATCTTTTCCATTCTTTTGAACATATTTTTCTTCCAAGATCGTTTTCATTTCTCAACTTCACCAAAACCAAAACTCAAGTAATGACCCAATATTGGATTCATGCTTGATGGTCTACAACTCCAATCCATTTTCAAAAACTTTTCCTTCTTATATATGATAGTTATGAAAACAAAAATCTTGGATGTATGTTATGGTAGGAATGATTTTAGATAAATACTATGGTATGCATATTTCTAGATGAAAGTAGGAATGAATTATTTTTTTCCAATCATATAGGATTAATGCATTCATGCATTCTCCCTCACTTAATATCACTTATGATCACATGCACCTCTTTGAAGAACTTATACAAGATGATATGGAGCTCTAACTAGGTAGTAACTGAACTAGAGTAAAATCTCAAACCTACTTAAAGTCTTAAGAGAATGCCAAAATGATTCCAAAAGTGATCTTCAAAGGTTTTCAAATGATATTTTCCTGTCCAAGATTTTCCAAATCAAAATATTTTTCACTCTCAAATGATTCTTGAAAACTTTCTCAAAGATTTAAAACATCATGTTTTCAATATTTTCACAAATACTACACCACATTTAGAGTAAAATATGTTTAAACCAAAATGAAATGTACCACTAATAAACATAACCTTTGGATTGATTACCCCCGGTAAATGTGCCGGGAACGGTCGATCCTTGTACCGATGAGCGAGTCCCCTTTCTCTCTCATTTCAAAACAAAAACTCATTTTTCTCTAAAACCCAAAATTTTTTGGAGATTTGAACACTACCTCACAATTCTTATTGGCTAATTGATGCCAATGAGGTTGAAATCTCTGATCCAATTAATGCTTTGCATCTCAATAAAATTCTATACTTGAATGTGCAATTCAAAATTTTCAAAACAATTGTGCTTTGATAAGCACATTCTTATTAATTTTCGAATCAACTAAGAAGCAGAACATCCCTTAGAGAAATTTTCAAAAATGCATCAAAATTTCTAAAATTTTCAAACTCAACCCAAGTCTTGAAGACAACAGCAAGGGCATTGGCTTGAACTATGCAAGAAATTTCAATGAAATTGAGAGATTAATGTATATAAATTAATATTAGTCTCGACAATTGGGCACTTGTAAATGTCTAGCATGAGACCGATAAAAAAAAGCCCTTGTGACCTAAAAGACCTTGGCAAGATGCAAGAAAAAGCTAGTAAGCAAATTGAGTTGAGCGATGAGCTCGGCATGAGTCTAGTTGTTCCTCTGGTTCAAAGCTCTGCAATTGCTAGTCGACCTATGCTTACACCGTAAAGCTAAAAAGCAATCTATGAACATTTTGTTGATATTAAGTTTTCTAAAGCCTTCTGAATTTGAATAAGTAAGTCTAAAGAGTGTTTTACACTTGGTACCCTAAGGCCAACTGGTTTAGGAGTTACCGGCCCAAAGCTCAATACAAAGGTTCAAAAGAAAGCTCGATAGACTTAATATTGCACAAAACAAACTACACAAAACCACCAAAGCGGTGGAACTCGGTAACTTTTGGGGTGGTGAGGAATTCTCCCAAGAGTGAAGGGTAGCTCAAAAAGAAAATCAAAAGGTGAAAAGTTAAGCCAAAAAGAGAGAAAAAGTACTTGCCAATTGTTAAGAAGGCGTCAAGGGCTAAGTTCTCCAAGCATCGAACATAAAAACTTTCACAATTATAAAATTTTCAACCAACATTAACTTCTCTACAAGGTCTCCCATGAAATAGAGGAAAATCTTCTTATTTCAGGTCCATGTCAAGCATTATTTGAAAAATAGATTTTTCAAACAATTTGCAAAAATTTGGTGTGCGAATCTTTGCTATTTAGCAAAGTCTTCAACTTGCTTAACAGCAAAGAGGGGCATCTGTTAACGCCCCTAGTTTTTCCACCTTTGTTGATTAAAAAATATATAAACTTTACAAAAAAATTTGTGAAAAATCACAATTTCAAAGCCAATTTCGAATCTAAAGAACAATTTTGATTCAATTCATGAATTTAACTTGTGACACAAATCCCAAAACATGATTATGAGTCCAGACTAGATCCAAATTAGGGTTTGAAATCCAAATCCAATTACAAATGTCATCTGAAATCCATATCCCATTGCAAGATTCAAATTTTGATTTGAATCTGAGAATTGGATCTAATTCAATTTGGAAGGCCATGTGGGACCCACGTGTGGGCCGCACCTAGCTCATGTTGTTAGAAGCCCACTCAAGACGTCACGCACCCCCCTTTTCCAAAAATATCTTCCCTTAATTAAATAAAAAAGATAAGGATTCATAGGAAAAGAGAGATATTAATCTCTCTCTCTCTCTCCCCTTTAGTTAAAGAAAAATCAAATTCCAAAGAAGCAATAAGTGTTAGAATTAAACTCACCTAACTTACCTAATGCAAGTAGCTTTGACCTGGGTGCACCCAAATGTGGCACCAATTTCAGTGAGGCTCGGTCACCATGAGCTCAGATCAGTCAAAAGGGTAGGTATGTCCCATGACCAAATTAGTGGACAAAAATATACCTTGACTAGATCGAATCCACTTTGACTAAACTCAGTCAAAGTACAATTTAGCTCAATAAGAGCTTCCTTCGATCAAATTCGTTGAATTACCTCAAAGAAAATCAAATTACTTGCAAATGAGCTTTGACTTTGGTCAATTGGTCTAATTTGACCAATCTGGATAATTTTGCCCTTCTATGATCATATTGAAATTACAAAACCAACTTTTAAGATTTTATGAAAAGAAAATATATATTTGGATTTGTCAAATGCATAAATCAAATATCAAATTAAAATTCAATATTTCAAACCCAAGTTTGATTCAATTGAAATCTATCTTCAATCAAGTTATGGACGAAAATACCCTTTAAAAACCAAATCTGATAAAATTTCTAAATTTTATTTAAGTTTAAATTCAACTCTCATAATTCAATAACATTTAGAGCTTAGTAACTAGGTTTTAACCTAACAAGTTCAATTTCAACCCAAGAAAAAAATAAATAAAATAAAATAAGACAAAACCCTGCACAAAGGCATTTTCATCCAAAATTTTGGTCAAAGTTGGGCAACTAGGTCCAAACCGAGGTAAACCACGCCAAGCCCAACCCACCAAGCTCATGTAAATGAGCTAGGTGTGGTTAACTATGATCATTAGAACCCTATTAAACTCATTTTACAGCTCCCTAAAGTCTTGAATGAGTTTTCAAGTTGAGTTAAGAATGTGGTTGAATACATCTTCTCCTCTATAGAACACCCCCCCCCCCCCCGGCAACCAAGGAGGGGGACGAATTTTTGAATTCTTCATCAAATTGCCGTAGCTGAAGAGCTAGGAGAAGAAGAAAAATTTGTCCAAGCCCTCTCCCCCCTCTATCTCATTCTCTTCTTCATTTTCCTCTATTCTCTCTATCGAGTCTGCTAAGTTGGGGTGCTTAAGTGAACTCTTGGCATTTTTGTGGTGAAAAACTCTTTCTTCTCCATTGCAATTCCTAGCAAGCATGTTATTCTTCCTCTAACTTTTCTAAGCACGAATCCAAGCTTGGATTCTTGCTTAGGATTGCTTGATTTAAAAAACAAGTAAAGAAGAAGATCAAACATCAAGACCAACCGCAAGGTAGGTGATTCTAACCCATTTCTCAACCATTTCAGTTTCTTGTTAGTTCATTTTAATTTCACCAATTTATAGTAAGGGTTTATTTTCATTTATTTCATGGCTGAGAATGATTTCCATCTAAAAAAAAAGCCAGGAATCAAATTTACATATTAATGCATGATGCATTCATGAACCGGTCTTTCCAAAAATAAACCTATGAATCTAGTTTTGAAAAGGGCCCCAAGGACACGTCCCTTTCAAAACAAACAGCTTAAAATCATTTTGAATTCTCCACCATGAGAGAATCCCACGATGAGAGAGTGATATTGCTGCAACATATATGACAGAATAGCCTATTAAGGATGGATGCATTCTCCTGAATGTGATCCACCTTTGCATGGCAAAAATAAAGATAGACCAGCTTGAGCATTCATCTTTTTCTATTTAAATTCATTTTGTTTTATGATTTTTCAGTTCAATTGATCAATGGTGGTAGGGGAGATTAGAAACAAGTTTTCAATCTTCTTAAGTAAAAGAACCCAGCCATGAATCATCATGATTCATGAGTTATGCGGTCCCTTGATAAAATTTCATTTTGAAGAGAAAGACACGTGTGTGTGTGTGTGTGTGTGTGTGTGTGTGTGTGTGTGTGTGTGTGTGTGTACATGCAATCACTTGTTAAAAGTCATTTTCTTCTTTTAAAATCAGGTTGGAATATTTCAAACTGGTTTTTAAGAAAGGGGATCCTTTTATCGATTTTTGTAGTACAAAGTTATGAAATTACTTTCATTTCATCTTAAATTTTCTTTTCTTTTCAGCAATTCATACATAAAGTGTATGTAAGTTGCTGAAATCAGATCATACTTTGCAAGAATTACTTGATAATGTCAAAGTTTACATATTTGAAATGCCAATTTTCAGCCACAAAGTGGCTATGCGTTGAGGAACAATAAAAAAATCTAAACCTTTTCAATTGGCCAACTAAAATACTTTTTAAGGGCTGCTGATCTCATCCATAAATTTGTAGCCTTTGCATGAGATTAATCATTCTCCCAAAGTACTGTAAAATTTCAACTTTCATTTCTCCAAAAAGGAAACCACTATCCTAAAATAGTCCAAAGAAGTTGACGATCCCATTGGTATGAAACCTGAAATTTGAATAGATTTGAGGAAAGAAGTTTTCTAAGCATCATAATCGAAACCGGACATGCATATTTGGCACAAAAGGAAAATATATTTTGAAAATGTGCATCTTTTTGTTGATTTAAACAATCAACTTATAAAAAAATCAAGTTAATTTCCAAAGACTTGTCATTTTTGTCTAAGAAACAAGCTCTCTCTTGGAATCAATGTATACAATTTTTGACTATTTAAATCAACAAAAGATCTGATTTTTTTTAGCTATTTTGAGACAAAAGTGGATGTCATCTACGTCTCCCATCTATTTTGAAAATTGATTTTGGCATCATTTGTATATTTTTCATCATTTGGATAATGTTTTTGTTAAGTCTCAAGCTTATGGACTGCATCTCTAAATCATGTGCTTATAATATGATAACCACATTTACAGAAAGTTCAACATTTTAATTCAAATCAATCTTTATGTGTAGATTTTATTATGCGTAATGGACTTTGAGAGATTATGAGAGAGTGAAGCATGAATGTTCCAATTGTATAAATTTTGAGAGATTATGAGATAGTGAAATATGCATATTTCAAATAGTTTCCCTTCTCATTTCACACATTCACACTCACTCAAAGCCAATGGCCCCAAATGCACTTTTCAAGAAATTAAGTGATCCAAATTTGAGTTGCAAAAGGTGATCAAGTCATATTGCAACAAGAATTTGTAAACTTCACTTAACTTCCAAAGAAAACACAAGTAATGCATTCATAATCTTGACCAAAATATGTTTATAGAACAACACGTTTTCTTACAATTTGGAACTTATGTTTCATCAAAAGAATGAACTCTACCTAATCGAATATCAAGTCTAATATCCTAGACTAAATCACACGATTTGGCGAAAGAGAACTCAAAATCAATTTTGCTTGCTAAGGTAACTTAGCCATTTTCCCAAAAATTAATCATAAGATGATCACAATTTCAACCCAAAAATCATCTTGAGTTCACAACAATAAACTCAATTTCAACCTTCAAAATCCCTAATCGTGGATTTCAAAACAAATGACAAAAAGGTTTTCAAATCAACTTTAAAACCCTCCAATCTTCAAATAACTTTTCAAATCATTTTCCAAGGAATTTATTTTCAAAAACAAGTCACTGATTCAAGATGAACTTTGATTCTTGAATCGAAAACCTCAATGCACAAGCATATAGGATTTGCATTAATAACTCAATACATGATCTAAATGATCCTTAGTCCATGGTCCAATTACCTCTGTTAAAGGTGTCTTGAACAGTTGGACCTCATACCGATGGGCAGATCCCTTTCTCTTGTAAATTTTCATCAAAACCTTAATTTAAAAAGAATTTTTGCTGATTTGCATTCGACACCCCGAGGATGGGGTGGGGTGCGAACATGCACCTTATTGGTTGGGGAGCTTTAAATAGGCGTAAGAATGAAGGGGTTGTAGATTTATGGCCTAGCTGTTCAAGACTGACAAGTTGCATTGCTAGCAGGCATAATCAGTGGTCTTTTTAATGAAAAATTTCTCATTAGGCATGGTTATATAACAGGTACTTGATTGGTGTGAAGAGTTTAATGACTATTAAAAAAAAAACCTTTGAATGGCTCACGGGTTGGAAGAGCTTAGGGTAGGCATAGAGACACATTGAAGATAAGGTCATGTGGAAGATAGGCAATGGTAAATTCATTAAGTTTTGGGTGGATAAGTAGAGGGAAGAAATCTTGGTGCAGAAGTTTGAGGGGAGAAGATTACAGTCAGGTGCTGGGGGATTTGGATTTAAAATTAGTGGAGGCCAAAATCGAGAGTTGGGGAGTTAGGGTGTTGGGACAGGAGATGCAAGAATGGTTACTGAATTTGGTTTCTCGAAGGTCTAGAGATCAACTCTACTGGTCCTTCAACGAGTGAAGAATTTAAAGGCAAGTGAGATTTGGCAAGCAATCAGACGAAAAGAAGTGGCTGAGCCATGGAGGGATACCTTATTGAAAGGTATTGTGCTGGCGAGAACATGCCTGTTTCTGTACCTTGCTTGTGAATATCGCCTTCCAACTCTAGCTGGATGGAATCAAAAGATTGGGCATAAACATGACTAATGATTAATATTGCTTATGCTCTAAAGAATAGGAGAATTACAAGAATATTTCTATATTGTGAGGTGGTGAAGGGCATTTGGAGCAAGGTGGTGAGACGGTTTTGGTACAAGGAGGGTTCTATGAGTTGGAATAAAGAACGAATTTCAAGCATAGCTAAAAGTGAAGCTCCAACATGGTTGGTTGAAGAAGTGTTGACTCTTTCTTGTGGTGGTGTGGAGGGTGAGGGACTTTGGAAAAAAATAGTGCATAACTATTCAAAGGAGTTTGTGAGCAGGAAAGGCATGCATCAAAGGGCACATATGGAGTTGCTGCAAGGAAACCTATCTAGCTATTAAATGGGGGGAAGGAAAGGAGGAGTTGGTCAATATCTAGATGGCCACAGGTCTGATATGATCGACAGACCATGGCAAGTCTTGTATGAAGAATTTCCTTTATATTGTTGTGGTTAGATGCATGAACACTTTATAAGTTCATTTGAAGTCAGAATAGAGAGACTTTTCACAAAATGGAGAATAGAAGAAGGAGAAGACTCTGCAGATGCAGTGGAGTGTTTCTATGTTGGGGTCAGGGGAGAAGAAGTTAAGAATAAGGTCAAATAATAAGTCATGGCTGAGGCGTTTAAAGTAGATGATACATGGTTGAAGGAAGTGACGTGTTCAGATGAAAGAATTGAAGCAGCTGAAGCATGGTTGGATGACTGACAACAAGGAGGTCACGGTAGAAGTGGGTAAGCAAATCATGCAATATCGAGAAATCAATAACAGATATGAGTTTGGTTGAACTATTGTAGGAGTCAGCATTTTTGGCCTTCAGTTTACACCACTTTTTTTTTTTTTTGGTTTCCCATATGATGCTATGCATCCCTGTTTTTTTTATTTCCTTTCTTTTTTTTGTATAGTTTATTCTTTTTTAATAAAGGAAGAGAACCTTCTCCCCCTAGAATGTTCATTTACCTTTATATGCATGAAGGATTTGTGTTAAGGCAGCTTTCTCAGCCTTGCTTCCCTATTAGCTTATGATCCTCAAGGGGATATTTCAGCAACACTAACACATTCTTATTATCTAATGAATTTTCCTCAAAAATAACGTAGATGAATTCCCAATCACAGTTAGTATATGAGATGGATTTGTCAATTGGTCACAAGTTCGGGATGAATGTAGAGGAATATGCATTTCTCATTAACACAGCTATATCTCATAGCCCATGGTATATAAAATGATTTTGTTCAGGACCAACGTCGGTTCTCAAGAAGGCCTAAAGAATTGGATGGTTATTTCACACTAATCATAATCAAGTCAAGGGTCATGTTTGAAGGCTTTTTTGAGAATCAATGATGATTCTCAACATAATCATTCTGTATGTGATGGGCTGTGAGACTTGCACTTGTTTATGACCTTCATCCTGCAATTTTTGTGATCCTAATAGCAACAAGCTGATCACTAGACCTAATAAATTAAACAAACTTGCAACTGCCCTTTTCTGAGTGCGGATGAAAATCGGGCTTCCATTTGTTGAGAAGGAAAACACAACAGACAAGTGAGTTCGGCTTCAGTTAAAACAGAGTTAAAACAAGTCATAGCATAGAAAGTGGGATTCGTTTGCTTGGATGTAGAACGAGACCATCCCTAGGTATGAAGTTTATACGAGCGAGGAAGCAGCCAAATCGTGCATGTTGGCTCAAAATAAGCTAAACTGTCCAGAAATATGCAGTATTTGATGGTTTCATGCATGACATGAGCAGTGATCAGTCTGCCTAAGCCCCAGCTTGTCTATGAAAGAGGAAAGGCAGAGTAAAAGACGCGACATGTTTGAAGAAAGCTAGCAACCCTATAGAGGATAGCCAGTTACTCATAAAATTTTAGGAGGTATGCCTTCAAACAAGGGACGAATGCCTTCAAAGCAGGGACGAAGCCAGAAAATTTTGTTAAGGGACACTAGTAATATATGAATGCCGACTCCCCATGAAACATCGTAAATAATTCAAAAAATGACGCTAGTAATATATGATCGCCGACTCCCCACGAAACATCGTAAATAATTCAAAAAATGAAGTTCGAGAAGCCTTGATGCAATGAAAAACGAGTGCTTTGATCAACGAGCAAAGCAATACTGTTTCGCTTTGCATAAAAATCTTACTGCATGAATTGGAATAGAATCAAGGACCAGCAGCTAGACCCTTCCTTGAGGGAAAGGCTGCCATTTAAATGAAAATACGACAATGAAGTTTCAATATGAAAATAAACACTTTTTGTGAGTCTGTATAGGCAATTGCCCGCACCATGCACACACTGCCTCTGCCCGCGCTTGATTTGCCCGCGCTTCAAATCAAGATGTAGTGCTAGCTGGAACATTAAAAGATCTTGTTGTTTTGTAGCGGTTGGTGAGTCAGGCAAGCTGGCCCGGGAGACAGATCAACGAGTAGAAGGACCCTTGGATCAAAAATTAGTGCCCCAAGAGGCATCTAGGATGCTGTTCATATCAACATGAGCCGAAATAGTTTAAAAACCGATAGATGACAAATGAATGATGCTCAAAGAAGAAAAATTATATACCAACCATTTTTTTCGAGTACCAATTATATAATAAGACCAATATATGTGTGGAAAGGGTTGAGAAATGAAGCTTTAGGGATCCCCTCCAGCACCTGAAGCTTTTGGTGAATTTATGAATATATATTATTACTTAACTTCATGGCAAACAAGGTCCAATATGCCCCACTTTTAGGTCCAATAATATCCCTTCCACATGTGACCCACTTTGGACTGGCAAGATGCATGAAATGGTATTTATGCCTTATCAAGGCAGGCAAGCAGGTGCCCGCCCTGACATGCAAAGCATTCAGAAGCAAAAGGAAGTTAATTAGGATGTACTAGTGCCCCCCTTGGCGTTTGGCATTTTTCATTTTACCCTTTCAAAAAGATAGGACTCAATTTTAAAGCTTTATGGTGAGCGAGAGAAAACTACTGCTCGGGTGATATGCCGAATTCCCCCCTTTTTTTCCCTTACCCTTAGGCCCCGTTTGATGGCAGATAAGGTTTTGGAACGGTAAATTTACCATGGAAAAAAATTCATAGTAAAATGTCGAACCCTCTAAGGTCTGACCTTTTTGCAGGGCAAAATTACTCTGATCTATCTATTTCAGCTGACTAATTTTTCTTGTGTTTGATTCGAAAGTAAAAAAGTCGTACAAAAATTGCAAGTTTCCTCATATGCACAATAAAATCCCTATGCATCAAACGAGGACTTAGGGTCCAGAGCCACGTCCAGACCTGAATGAATTTACAGTTACTCTTTCAACTAGAGATTAATGTGTATCATTGTTTGCAGTCTTAATGAATAGCACCCCACAGTAATCAAAGTGACAACCAGACTGGCCCCTAGAAGCTACCCAATTTTACAGCCTCAAATGCAATAATTCGAGGAAAAAAGAAGGGAGAGTATTTTTCTGTTAAAGATAGCATATATACAGTAGCAAAACCAATTCTTCACTGGAAATCTCCTTTTGGTTCACCTTTTCATAAGTTTCCAATATAAGCATAAACTTCTTTTTCAGTTAAAGGACAAAGAAGAATCCTAAATTGACTTTTAATTGAACATAATTCAATGGAAAAAGAATTTTTAGTAAAATCATCATCTTTCCTTATTTAGAGGGAGTTTTTATCCTTCGTTTTATTTTATGAGAAATTCGTGTCTTCCCTAGTCTAATTAGATTTAATACTTCGATATTGCTCATGCACCCAAGTGATAGACCTAACCCAGAATCAGTAAGCCTTTCAAATGCAAAGCCGGGACCCTTTACTGGCTAGGCCTTAAAGTATAATAAACTAATCATGTGCATACACGCTAATTGATCACCTGGTAAACTTAATTTGGAGCATGATCAGTTCACTGTTTACATTTAACATGTATATATACATAAGAAATAGATCTTTTAATCATTCTATAATGATTAAAATAACTGTTTGATATGTGAATACATGTTCAAGTAATACATCTAGGTCAATCAGAAAAGTATTTTAAAATTAAGCAGAAAAAATAAAACTGTCTACAATTTCCAGTGGCTAATTAAGACATATGTCCCCTTAATTAAACCTTAAAGCACTTTTCTGTTGTGCAGTTTATTCATGCAATGAACAACACAAAATCTGCATGAAGATCCAAATCGTCATTAATCCCCAATGGATATTCTGCAATTTCCTGTTACTTTAAGGGGGCCTTTGACGTCTTTGAATTTTGATTCTAGAATTCAAAGTCTAGACACAAATTTCCACCTCAAACTGAAATTGGAATGAAAATTTTAGTTTTAATTTGTCTTTGTGCTTGATAGTCTCAAATTTTGATTCCAGAATTGAAAATGATGTGTTTGGCAAAACAAAACTTAAAATTATAAAATTGTTGAATTAAAACCATCGTGACCTTTGTCTTAAAGAGAGATTAAAAAAATTTAAAATTACAATTCGACCCCTTAGTGTAGAATCACAATTGTGAAATTTTGATTCAAGAATGAGCATGTAATTCCAGAATCAAAATTCTTTGCTTGATAACACAATTCTCATTTCATCAAAAATGAAATTTTAATTCTAAAATTTCATAATTCCAGGCTCATCAAACAGCCCACAAAGCCTTTTGTATTCTGAGAGTATTCCCATGCTACAAAATCCCAATCACAAAAAGAAATTAAGCTTAAAAATGTTTATGAAATTCTTAATTAATTTGGTTATACATGGATGGCTTGAGTCCACGTATAGTGATCTAATTGTATCGTTTCTATTTGGATCCAGCTGTCTCTATGCTACGGGTACGTACGATGTCTGTTCTGTTGATTGTGACAGCTGTCGACATGTGACTAGGGCAAACCGTCGTAAGGATATCGCGGCGATCCTGTGTGGGGTCTGTGGTTGTTGTCTTAATTGGAAGGCTTAAGATGAACAAAAGGTGCAAGAAGAATTAAGAATCTAGAGAAGATGGATTTTTGATAGATCACTGGACCACATTTCCTTGGCAAAAGGCCAAGCAAGTTTAAGAGTTCCCCACAGCATCTGCCCAGTGGGGCATGGCGTAGCTGCCCGGAACTGGTAGAGCGGTGAAAGACTGGACGTTAGTTCGATACCAATAGTCACTGTTCTTTTGAACAGCAAACAATGGGTGCACGATACTTAGTTGACGTGTTTTCTTCTCTCTACCTAGGTCCCAAAGCAGCCCTAAACCCCAAAGCAGATATATCAGTAAGGAATGAACCCCATTAACAAGGGCGGAGTCAAGGAGGGGGCGCAAGGGCCCTATCCTCCCTTCAAAAAAAAAAATTACATGTAAATTTTAAAAAAAATCATTTGTCCTATAAAAAAATTTTGAAAAATGATATTTCGACCGCTGTCAAAATTTAGAAAACTTTAATTATTTCCCTCTCATGAAAATTTTTTTACTCCACCCCTGCCCAATGAGCTTCTTTTTAATGGATGCATGGCCCTCATGATCATGGCTGTTAGGTTGTCTTCTACAATCTTTGATATTTATGATGATTGGGTAGCGGGCATGCTGTTTGATGTGGCAATGTTTGTGCATGTCTCATGGATCTTGCTTCACAAGCAATGAGATCTTCCATGAAGTGCCCCGCCATAAAACCTCTAATTTGGATTTGGAGGTGAGAAGATGAGCATGTAACAGGGTGGAATATTGTAATGGAGAAGACAAAATCCTGAAAACATCAATGGAACGGGCTCGGTCAGATATTTAATTAAATAAAGATAAATTAAACAAACTTGATGAAGAAAAAGTGTACTCGGATTCACATCCGAAATCGGATTTGTATGCTGTCATGAATCTGGATCCAATTGATTACTGTTATGTAAAAAATATTTGATTAGTTGATGGTATTGATCAATGCATTGTTGGTGGTTCACGAGATGTGAAGCTACCCATTCTTCCCCTCGCTTTTAGAGTTTAGAACCGCATTGAGATTTGGATGGTCTTATCGTATACCCTTCAACTCGAGTGTTATGCACGTAGTATTGTTTGCGGTCCAAAAAAATTGCATCCATGAAAATTGAATTGAGGACGAGCTATCTATTTAGCTGGTAATATTGATTTTACCTTTTTCCATAAAACTCCAGGCGGACTAGGTTAGACGATCCTCAGGCTGGGTTAGGTTCTGGCACAATGAAGGTCGGGTCCACTTTGGATCAGGTCCCACTTCCATTGGCATTAGGCACTGCACTTCCAACTTTTTCATTGCAGTTTTCCTTTTCTTTATAAGCCATGTCGTTTTGGTACTAAGAGCTGGATCAACTTGCCGTTGACATTCTCTCTCTCTCTCTCTCTCTTATATATATATATATCAAGAGAAAAATTGAATGGTGTCCCTCCCTTTTCATAGTCGTAAAACCATTTAATGAGAAAAAGGGGCAGAGAAAAGGGGGCCGGCAGGGGCGTTGGCCCCTCTCATATTTTAAAAACTTTAAAAATGTATATGTAAATTTAAAAAAAAAATAGTTTAACATATATAACAAATTTAAAAAATATATTTTGACCCTTGTCAAAAAAAAGCCTTTGCAGCAAAAAAAAATTGTGGCTCCACCTCCACCTTTTATGAGAACCATACGGCCCATCATAATGGGCAGTTAAGAGAAAAATAAAAAAAATTAATAATGGTTGAGAATTTTCTCAATTGCCCTTATGAGTGGGGGTCACCGTTCTCTCTCCCCCTCCCTCTCTCTCTATCTTCGGTTCTCTTATAATTGCTCTACTAAAAAACCGATCATCTCTACTGACCGAGGAACCTCCTTATATTTATGGTCATGTTACATATTAAAAAAATGTAAAAAGGTACACTTTTGGATCGGCATACTGTCTAAGTTACGGAAACTCTATTGCGTTGATATTCTAATATTGAATAACATAAACTTTTAAACTTTTTAATATCGAATAATTTTAGAAATTTTTAGTACCTATGATAGTACATAACTTGAGAATTTCTAGAATTAATATATATAAATCATCAACTTAGTGACGTATATTGTCACTAGGTAAAAGATGGTTCCCAATGAAAATAACTGACGTTAATTGATCAACTAAAAAAATATCAATTTCTTAAAAATTTATTAATTAAGAGAGAGGGAGGCCGTTAGCTTTAACTTTTCAGTTATAAAAGGTGCAAAGCTGCCCACACCTTTCCGATAATTTTCACATATGTGTCTAATTTTGTCGGTGGTGTTCTAACGACTATAATTTATTGAAAATTCTTCTCCTACCAAACCAAATGGAAAAAATAAATTTGTACTCATGTCATTTCAAAAAAATTTCAGTGGGCATATATATATATAGTGTTATTTTATTTCGATTTTTTAATTGTTTCTTATAGGCATTAATTATATCCATATTAAGTAGTAGTGGAACGGCTCGAACCTGGTTCTAAGCCACCTGGACTCGATTCAATTGTATTTGTTATAATCAGTTATATATATGTAAATTATTTTATATTAAAAAAATATTTTTGAATTCTACAACCCACCGTGTCGGCTATGACTCGGCCTCAGCCCAATTTTTTGTTCCAAGGGTGTCAACCGGTTCGGATTCAGATTGTATATATATTTAATCATATCTGTTTTTTTGGATATTTATATATTTGGATTCGAATTTGAAATAAAGAAAAGTTACATCTGAAAATCCAATTTTACAACACAATCCGAACTGAAACTGATTTTTTATATTTATATGTGATTTTCAATTTTTAAAATTTTATAGCATTAGATACATGATATTTATCTAAAAATGAATTTGTTCTGAATCCAAATCCAAATCTGAATTCAATTGGATGTTTATGTATATTTGAATTCGATGATCAGATGTCATTTATTAATTAAATCTGAATTCGATCTAATTTATTAAGTGGATATTAATTTTTTTTAATATTTATCTTTTTCTAAATAGAACCGACCAATTCAAATCAGATATATTGATATTCTTAATCTAGTCTAGTCATGTCCGGCCTTAATAACGTACAAAAATTAATTATTAAATAATAATACCTCCTATTGTGGCAATCAATGATTCCGTTTTAGAAACTGCAACATGGAACTTAATATTGCCTAAGGCGGTTTTATTTTTTTATAATAATTTATTGAAATAGAAACCTTTTGAGGACATTTCGGGAATAAAGACTGGTTATTAAGATGTCTAACGTGGCGCACACCAATGGGAAAGGGGAAGGGAAAGGGAAGAGAGGAGAATGGGGAGACGTGTCTTGCACCTCCTCTCAGTCGCGCCCACGTGGACTCCAGTGAGGGCGCAACGGCCACCCACGAGGTCCGATGGTTATCCGGTTGAGCCGAGGAACCGGAATTCCTCGGCCAGATAATCGCCGTGGTCCACGTGGTTTGCGCGTGCCCCACGGCTTTTTCCGTCATCATTGAACGGGGTTTTGCTTCAGTTCATTCGATGGCGCTCTTGATCGCCAGGTCTTTAGTCAATGCAGGTGGTCGGGTCAGATTCCATTAAAGCGGCCGCGACCGGAAGGGCAGAAGAAAATGGACACGTCCGCCGGCGGGCCCTTCAGATTTTGAAAAAATTATAATTTGCTGGTTACAATTTCGAAGTATTTTAAGATAACGATTTCATGATATTAAAATTGCTAACTCAATATATGAACCATATTCTTGATTGTTATGCTACCATGGCTGGCAAGCTATGTCACCTGGGTGCTTCCAAGTTGGACCCGCACCCGCGTCGGGTGCGCTTCGGGTGCTGGTGCACTTCGGGTGCGCTCTAGGTGCGCACCCAATCAGCACCCGATGAGGAGCTCGCACCCAAACCGCACCCGAGGGAGAAAGGGATGATTTGGGGGAAAGGGAGAGGGAGAGCAAAGGAGGAAGAAAGGTGAGGACGAGAGGAAAGGGGGAAACAGATGGGAGAGGGATGAAGAGAGGTGAGGAC
>JAANDH010001311.1:5738-63228 GCA_011799765.1 Nymphaea thermarum | reverse complement strand
GCGGGAAGTTCAGACAGAAAATCTACAACTGGTTACTGTGTGTTTGTCGGAGGAAATATTGTGTCTTGGAAAAGCAAAAAACAGAGTGTTGTGTCCAGATCCAGCGCTGAAGCAGAATATAGAGCTATGGCTACAACGGCTAGTGAACTTACATGGATTAAAACCCTTATATCAGAAATTGGGCTACAGGTTCATCTCCATATGCCTCTGCATTGTGACAATCAAGCTGCTATTCATATTTCAGCGAACTCAGTTTTTCATGAGAGAACCAAACATATAGAAATAGATTGTCACTATGTTCGCGAGAAAGTACAAAAAGGTGAAATATTTACCCCCTACATCAGAAGCTCAGAACAACTAGCCGACGGACTTACTAAGGGCTTGACTCGAGAGTTACATAAAAAATTATTGATCAAGTGGGGGTGTATGAATATCTACACCCCACTTAATGGCATACGTTACCTTGTAAAGAGCATTTGCTCTATTCATTCCATTTATTATGTGTTATCTTTCTATGCAAAAGATAATAGAAAAAATCACACGAGGTGTGGTGTGTTCTCTCGTGGACGTAGGTCTGAATGACCGAACCACGTAAAATCGTGCCTTCTTCTATTTGATTTATTTTCTACACTTACTTAGACGTACCAGTGCTTGGCGACAAAATCGTCGTAGTTTCACAAAGAAGTCAGCAGTGAAGGAAACGAGCTTCGCATTGCGAAGCGAGAAGGTTTTCAAGAAGGCATTCAATGCATAAACATGCGTTAAAAGATTGAGGCAAATTTATTAAAACAACGTATTAGCGTTCCTATCGAATGCTCTTTTAGTAAGATGATTTCAAACTCGACAACCTGAGACACAAAGTATGCATGTTGTTCATTAGATGTACCTGTTGCAAGTCAACTTCATGAATTGTGGCTAGGTCGGGATGTGGGTCTTGAATTTAGATGTTCATAGCAGGTTTTTCTTGGCCCTTGAGAGCGGAGCAAGGTGTGGGCATGTGTGAGCAGATGAACCCATTCAAGGGTGAGTCTAGGCCGGCTCCACATGATATTTACTAGACTTAACCCAAAGTCCATATTTCAACTAAAAATTTATGGCTCCGCCAATGCCACCAATGTAGCCCTCTGTCTCCATTCCCACCAGCCATCAAGAGCAATTCCTTCTCCATTTATCCCTCATATACCTCTTTCTTGTCTTTCTAATGTGGACATTTGTACAGTATTAGGACCACAACAATACTATAGCTAGAATCATTTACATGAAAAAAGATGCTACTGCTTGTTCATGCTTTTGAATCCATAGATTGAGTGATCAATCAACATGTAAAACGGCTCTAGCCGCTATTTTTTTGGGTGAAGAAGAGTATTTCATCCTACCATTCATATAAAAGTTAAAGCTTATATCCAACCCCTTGCCGTCTTGGATATAAGACGTGATTTGATGCTTTGGGTACTGCTCTCATCATGCTTCAACTTTTTCGTGACTCATATTTTGTACGTGCTCCAATGTCATCATTTTTTCTTTTTCTTCTGCCTAAAGTTATAGACTTATCATTAATCGAAATTTTTTGCAGAGATAACACCAGCAGGGGCTCTGCCTAAGCACGCACAAAAAAGAGGCAAAATATTTACAGTGGGAATTAATTAACGAGATTACTTCATCCATATTATTTTATTCTTTATCGAAATCGGGGCGAGCTTGGAGGACAATTAAAAAAGCAACTAACCATGCAACAAAATGGCAAAGACGGAGACTTCGATTCAGCTTGGTCAACCACATAGAAATGGCAGGAATGTGGCTTTCGAGAGAGCATGAAAATGTTCTCTTTCTCAATGTGAATTGCGTCGACCTTGGCCTATCACTTTCTTTATACAATATGTCCTTTCCCACATCCCCGGACGGAAAAGATGGACAAACGCGTATGAGTTATCACATTTCTTAATGTAACCACAATTGTGTTTGAACGTGCATCTGTATATTTTTTGGTAGCATAAGTCTCAATGTTATCATTATCATATCACATTACCTTGTAAACTTATATGATTTCCATTACTTTTAAGTTGTTTTGAAATAAAGAAATAACAAATAGGCCGATTGATTGATGTCTATGGGCATTACTAGATCTACAATATATATATATATATATATATATATATATATATATATATATATATATATATATATATATATATATATATATATATATTGGGAAGTTCTTCGAACTTAGTTGTGTAACCAGGCTGCTTTTATTTATTTTCGTCTATCAATAGTGTGAACAGTAGAATTGTACAGGTTATTGCGTCCGGAACACTGTGTTCCCATGGTAGAAACGTACCTAACTGGTTTCGATATTAGTTTAATGATGAAGCGCTCGAAGCCTTACCAATTCTGAACGTGGCTCCTAATGAAGTGTGATATTGACATTAAGGGGGTCCCCTTTTCCTTGATTTCTTTACTTATTTTCTCCCTATTGTTGTTGTTGGGGACAATGGTGTTGAAAGAACAACTAAGAGGTTTGGCAGGAATTGCTGTCATAAAGTTAAACTTTCCATGGTTTTATGTACAAAGAAAAATCAGTCAGTCAATGGGTAGCGACAATTTCGACAATTTCCTTCGGCTAAAGAAGGTAGTACTGAACCACTCTAACTAGGGGTAGAGCCAGAAATTTTTCATCAAGGGGGTCGAATTAAAGTTTTTAAATTTTGACTAGGGGCAAAATATTATTTTTCAAAATTTTTATATAGAAGAAGTAAAACTTTTTAAAATTTACATGTAATTTTTTTTTTTTAATGAGGTTGGGCCAGGGCCCAACGGGCCTACCTTGGCTCCGCCCTTGACCCTAACTTGGGTGGTTAGGAGAGTATCTCGTGCAAAAGTAAGAGACTTAAAAGGCCGAGTAGGTGTCTGGTGTAAAACATCCAATGCAAATCAACGAGTATATTGGTTCCACCATATTAGCACAAGGGGGTATGTGTCTATACCACTCGAACCGACCACCTACCAACCATTGGCTCGACTTGATACATGTCACTCTACTTTTAATCAGGTGTAAGTTATCATTTATTTCTGAAAAAGAATAACTGTACATGTCACACTTTATAGATCATTCATCTGTAATGGCGTTCTCATAAAGTTTTTCTAGAAATTGATGTTGCATGGTTTAATCTCAAATATCGAACGTTTTTAAGAGTGTGGTCGCTGCTAGTGCTACTTTTTTTTAACGATGCAGCAGCCATAAATATATGAATCAGAGGCACTATTTAAAGGAAGAACTAATTAATATATTTAAAGGAAGAACTAATTAATATGTAGATAAGTAAAGTATATGAGGTATTAATTTACAAATGAACAATTTATGTCGGAGTGGCGTGGACAACCGCTCACACCAGCCTACATGTGCCTCCGCCACTGGCATAGGGCAAGGGGATGCAATCATGGTGCGCTCATCCCATGGCAAATCTTATTGTGGAATTTCAACCATTCTCTCCAATTATAATGCTATTTTGCCAAGTTTCTTAAAGAGAGTTGCCTCTCATTTTCAAGTATTTTATGGTTGTATTAGCTCTTAAGGTTTCACTTAATCTTGGAAAAAGTGAGGTCATGTTGCATCCTCCAACTAATGACCATCTTTCGTCTATCATCACCTCTTTGAGCTTGTTCATATTCATAAGTCAAATACTTATTTATTTTGTATTTTTGTATAATTTAATATCTATATTATATAGTACCAACTAAGTTACATATAATGTAACTTAGAATTTCAAAAAATGTAACGGTAACACCCCAAAGATTTAGTGTCACGGTAAACGCTGGGTAACCAAGTGCGCTTTGCTCATGACTTACCATTGAAAGTTGTGACTCAAGTCCAAACCGTTAGGGCCCCTTAAGGGTTCCAACCAAGGAGCACGGAGATCCCAAAAACACATGGCTTCCCTACCAAAAATAATCTTTCTGGTCGAGGAACACATTAGATATTTACCTAAACCAGTAGGTCCTTCTTTTTTTTTTTTTGACTCTGCACCACCAATTCTCCTATTATTATTTTAGGGATCAATAATGTAACAATTCCTTCATATTCATCGAGATAGGGGTATTGAAAATTATGAGAGATCTTTAAAAGAGAATCATTAATTAGATGGTTGTCCTCGTTTCTAGCCTTTTTTAGATTGGTGTCAAAACTGTTAGGAAGACAGATTGAAATATGCCGAGCCAAGGGGCCTAAGCCTAGAAGTAGATCAAGCTGTTACAGTAACCACAGAAATTAAGTAAAACCACGTAAGTAACCCTTTTTACGGGAGGCTACTTAGTTTGTGGCTTATCTCCAGGGGTGGGGCTATGTGTGGGTGGCCCTAAAAAGTAAAAACACTCCCTAGTTTTATATTGATATTTATAAGTGATTTTTTTAATTTAAAAAAAAAACATCTTAGTTTTATATTGATATTTATAAGTGACTTTTCTCATTTTCATATTGGCGACCCTTAAAAATTTATACCTACTACTCCTTACGCCGAATTTTCTAGCTGCAATCTTACTTGTCTCCTGACCTTGAGGTCAGTCTGAGCTCACCTCGACGGGGCTAAGCTGAAGTTTTTGCTTCCTTTTCAACAAGGTGAGCCTCAATTTCATTGTTTAGTTCGTCGGCTCATCTGCCCACCACGAAAATCCAAAGTGTTGCTTAATTCCATAGTCAACAAATTTAGTTCTTTATAATTTCTTTACCTTCTCTCTTTTCTTTTTCATATGCATATGCGTGTGTAGACAGTGAAGTCAATTTGAGGAAAGTGAAAGGAAAAGAATAAAAGAGAAAAAAAATTATCTTGTTAATAATTGCAATATACAGTATCAACAACTAAAAGGAAATATTTTGGAATTTCAAACATTTTCGGTCCTAGCAACTTGGCACTTATCACATATCACGAATGTGAAAAATGAAAGCGTGATATATACATGCAGGTTGGTAGAGCCAAACTAAAAGTGGAAGGAGCCAATGTGCCGACAGGCTGCATATTAGTCATCAGCCCGACCAGCTATGTCAGGGGTGAACACGAGCCGAGTCAAGTCCGAGTTCAGTCAGCTCGAGCTTGAGAATAGCACGATGGAAGCCACTCGAGCTCAACTCGACTAAGGCTCAACAAACTCCGTCGTTTGAATAGAATTGATGTTCATCGTTACGTGTTGAGCTCCAGCTTGACTCGATTAAGGCTCGACAAACTCGTTTGATTCATAGAATTGATATTCATTGTTATGTGTTGAGCTCGAGCTCGACTCAATTAAGGTTCGACAAACTCTTAAACTCATTTGAATATATCAACTTATTTAAAGCTCGACAAACTCGATTGAGGCTCGAGCTTGACTCGGCAGTTACGTGTTGAGTTTGAGCTCAACTCGATTATTTGAACGAGTCGACTCATGAACTCGAGCTTGACTCGTTAAACAAATGACTCGGCTCGAACTCGTTCACAAACCGAGCTTTAACGATTCGTAGCTCGACTCGTTTTTCATACCAAGCCTCTAAAACTTGGATGTTGGTATAATAAAGTGAACCCATATAATAAAATTATCGCTTGGTTTTAAAACTTAGGTGGGCAACGGCCCCATCGGTTAAATTTTTTAAGAACTAGAAGTTCTAGAAGAGTTGAATTGGGGATGGGATAAACTCAGAGGAAATTATATATATTGGAGGGGTTGGAGAATGTTGGGTGGGAGCATAATTTCTTTCTTTCTCTCTCTAAATTTAGAGAGGGGGAGGGCGCTTATAGAAGCTTCCATTGAAATTTTCGTGTCGTGGAAGCGAAAAAGATCTTCCAACCTCTCAGCCTTTTACCGTCGCTTGCTGTTCAGCGCCCGCAACCTGTCATTTTGGACCCTTCTGCTCCATTCCCGTCTTGGACGGAAAGGGCCTCGAACTTTCGACGAGACGAAAATGCCCTCGTCGGTTTCTTGAGGCCGACTGGAAGAACATTAAGGTGACGTGAGGTGGTGACGATTGGGCCCACGGGACGGAGGTTGGTGCGTGGGCATAATGGTCTTTTTCAAAGTCAAAGCTGAAAACACGGATTGAGTTGTTTTTTTTTTTCTCAAGTCAGTCCAATTGTGGAACGGTGTTGGTGACAAACCAAATTTGATTCGATCGTTCCTTCTCAATTGTTAAATGCTTTGGATTTTTTTTTAATTATTGTTTATATCTTCATTTATTTTGTTAAAAAATACTGTTTGCCAATTAACAACTAACAACTGATTTCATTTGATTTGATCCAGTGGTGGAAATTTTTCTTGAGGATAACTGGTTCACAGGTTTTCATTCTTGAAGGGACACTTACACGTATAACAAAATAAATAATAAATATCAAATGCTTTTAATGTAAAAACAAAAGAAAATTGAGATGCTGGTGCGGGCAACTGCCCACACCAAGCCTATATGTGGCTCCGCCACTGATTCGATGGAATTTATGAATCGGTTGGTTTATGGAATCAACTGCTTCAGGAAGTTCGACTCAGAAACTGAATTTGATCTGTTTTCCGATGTCCTCTTAAAGAGAGTTTGAAACGAAAACTAACTGCCCACCAACTCTATCATATCAATTGCGTCAACCCCTAACTGATCCAAATTTGATCATATTGCATAGTTAAGCTGTTTCTGCGTTACTTTCTTCATGACATATTGGTGATAGTTTGTCATCAGATCTTATTTTAACGTGTTTGTCAACTTTGAACGACAAAAGAAAAAACCAAAAAAACAGGGGAGAAAGCGTAAGGGCAATAATTTATCATTTGAAAAAAATAATGTCCAAACGCAGATTTGACAAGATCACTGCGATCTGGCATTATTGTATTGATGGATGAATCAAATCTCGATGCAAATTGAGTCGCTTTGTTGGTGGTTAGCAGAATGTAATCATTCATTTGTCAGCCTCCAAGCTTCAAACTCCTTCTTAGAAAGCACTTTGATGTTTAGAAGCATCATCTTTTTGAAAAAATATTGCTACAAATCAAACGCTTAACTGCTTCTGATGTGACTCCATTAGTGTCCAACAAGGAAGAAATTGTCACAATTAGTATCTTTTTAATTTAGATTACCAAAATGAAAAGGAAATTTGCCACTCCATAGATTGAAAGTTCTAAGAAGGGTGTTTCATTGCTTTTCAGATTTGAAATATATGGATCTGATATTGGAATGATGTGACATGTTTGTTTGCTGATATAGTAAAAAATCCATGATAAAATCTTCGGTTCATCAAACTATGAAACTTACGTCAGTTCTAAGATCCGCATTTTAAATCTTTATTTAACATTTTGCATTGATAAAAGTCAGATTTAAGATCTCAAATCCGTCAAATGCCCCATAAAAAGCCATGCTAATTTGTTGCTCATGGATCTAAGATCCAAGCTGCCGGGTTACTGTGGAGATCTACTGTTTATTTAAACAATGGATTTTCATGCAGCACGAATCCAAACATTCCTAAATTACATTGAATCTGGAGTTTTTCATGTCTACTTCCCTAGAATTCAAGTTAGGAACACTTGGGTGTCCAGCAAATACACGATCCATTGATAAGTTCAGTGTAGATTTGGACCAACTTGTAATGATCCAATGAAGGAGAGCTTCATCAAAATTCAAGTAACAAAGTTACCCATATAAAAATTTTGCAACCAATCTCATAGCTGACCCAAGTTATGTTTAGATCCATATATTGTAACACCCCATAAGTTTAGTCCCGTATAAAAGATTTTGAGGAATCTTCAAGGGTTTATAAATGGGGTCATTGAAGATTGTCCTGGTTCCTAGCCTTTTAGGTTTGAAGCCGAAACTGTTAGGGGGCGGGTTGGGATCCGCCGAACTAGGGGGCCCGAGCCCGGGAGTGGGTCGGGTTGTTATAGTGGTATCAGAGCCGGTTCAACATTCAGACCTGGGGTCCCACACGCGCGGACGCATGTGCCTTAAGGGGGATAGATTGTAACACCCCATAAGTTTAGTCTTGTATCGAAGATTTTGAGGAATCTTTAAGAGTTTATAAAGGGGGTCATTGAAGATTGTCATGGTTCCTAGCCTTTTTAGGTTTGGAGCCGAAACTCTTAGGGGGTAGGTTGGGATCCACCGAACTAGGGGGCCCGAGCTCTGGAGTGGGTCGGGTTGTTATATATATGGTTTCTGGACATAAACAATCTAGATTTGGATTCGATCTCGCTCTTAACGGGATTTATTTTTGTGAAGTGAGTGGAGATACCAAGAAAGGCATGTTTCAATCAAATTCAACCAATCTTCAATTCTCATTTCATTGGTACTCCAGTCCGGCCTTTTTCTTTCAATGTAGTTATGATATAACTAGACATTATTTTAGTCATGGGCATTGACATGAATGCATATATTACTTTGATGGTTGCAAACAAGGGAGGGGAAATTTGAAGATCAACACAAAATTTTGTGTTAGGTTCCATCGAACTCATGCATCAAGGGGTTGGGAATTGAGATCTTCCTCTACTTTACTTCAGAAGGGAACTAAGTTGATACACTTGAACATACATTTAGATATGTACGTAGCACTGCAACGCGGATCTTTGTTATCTAAACTATCTAATTTAAATGTCTCGAAATTTTCTCTAATGGCTTGCTGATTATGCATCTGCGCATGATATGATCTTTTGGACTTAATATTGCTTAGCTAATGAAGGCTCTAAGCCGATCGATGGGCGCCTAAGGCTAAGTGATAACTAAGCAACACCTCATAACAATCAAATTATGCATGCAGTCGCAAAATTAAACTCAATTCTTTGGATCTGAGTATCATATCCAGAATGATCGTATATAAATGTCGGATCTATGCTACTCGGGTCCGAATTCAGTCCTAAAAGAATCAGATTCAAAAACCGAGTTTAAATCCCATTTGTTTACATAGAAATTCTGCGACAGAAAGTTCACAACGGTGATGCACTGTTGTTTTGGTTAGGGCTTAATAGACACTAATAATATAATTGCCACAGCGTAAAACAGATAGTGGATTTGTTTCTGTCTTTTGTTGAATCTTTTTCACGGCTCGATAGATAATTTGATAAGCCAATGATTTTTTTTAGTGTTTTAGAATACGGTTAACCAACATGTTAACTAATCGATTACGATAAATTGGATCAGATTTTGCAGTTTTTTCTCTAGCGTCGAAGCCAAAAACTTTTCAGGAGGAGGCTTGAATTATAGCTTCAAAATTTCTATAGGAGCCAAGATATCATTTATTCAAAATTTTTTAGATAGGCCCATTATATATCAACTAATACGCTATATCATTGAGGAAACTGATATGGCGTTTGTATGGATATCTACAGACATTGCTGTTTATAAAATGGGCACTTGAATTAAAATGGAAAATAAGATTATCAATCCTTGCGGGGTTCTTCCATTCTTAACCTCTTTATTTTACCCTTGCATAACCGTGTTTGATTGAGCACCACGTGGACAAGATTGGATGCCTCAAATATATTGTCCACCACTTTATGAGGACATTTGTTTAGTTCAGATCCGAGATTTAAGGAGCTTTGAGATTATCAGGGATTTCAGATTCAAGGATTTAAAGTCATATCCATCTTGTCCGATTCCCAAAAAAAAAAAAAAAAAACTACGTAATGGTTTACACTTTGAGTCTCACATAAAATAGATTTTATATCAACAATGGATGTGAAATTTGAGGCTATCAAACACAATCAAATGAAATTAATAGGATGAATGTTCTTAGGACTTTCTATACCAGACCGAGTGTCTTAAGACAGTCTATTTTTTTTCTTAGCCCCAAGATTACCTGTTAAAGACACACGTGGCGAGCATCCAAGACGAATCCTGAAAATGGCGTTATAGTAAAATAAGCAGGTCCGTCGGGGACCATATTGTAATTATGTCCTTTTGCTGTAACCCTAAACGCTAAGTCGGGAAGGGTTTAAGGCGCCAACGAGCTCCTCCTGGGTTCTGCCCTAGCCGCCCTTTGTCTCTCTCGTGGTCGGAGGGATTCGCCGGAGAAGATGACGACGAGATTCAGAAAGAACAGGAAGAAGAGGGGTCACGTCAGCGCCGGGCATGGCCGGATCGGAAAGCACAGGAAGCATCCGGGAGGGCGCGGTAACGCCGGAGGCCTTCACCACCACCGGATCCTCTTCGACAAGTACCACCCGGGTTACTTCGGCAAGGTCGGGATGCGGTACTTCCACAAGATGAGGAACAAGTTCCACTGCCCCGTTGTCAACATCGACAAGCTCTGGTCCCTCCTCCCACAGGAGGCCAAGGAGAAGTGCTCGTCCGAGAACGCCCCGGTTCTGGACGTCACCCAGTTCGGCTTTTTCAAGGTCCTCGGCAAAGGCAACCTCCCCGAGTCACAGCCCATCGTCGTCAAAGCGAAGCTGGTTTCCAAGCTTGCTGAGAAGAAGATCAAGAGTGCTGGAGGTGCGGTCCTCCTCACCGCTTGAGCGCGTCGGTAGGCTACCGTATTTCATTCGTTGCGCAATTGGTCATTCGATCTTAGTTTTCTTTCTCAGGGTTCTGTTTCCGTGTTACGGATCTCATTAGTGTTTGGTGGACATGATTATGATGTGGACTAAATCCTTGGACGATGTAAATCGTGACTATTTTCAAATTGGTTCTTTCTTTTTTTCCCTATGTTCAAGCTGCTACTATTATTTTATTTCACGCGTTATAAAATTAGAGTTTCTTTAATTTTTGGATGTTGTTTGCTCAACATGACGAGGTTTTGATTATGGTCTACGCGAATGATGTGAAGGAGAGTTTCTTTCGTTTTTTGATGTTGTTTGCTCAACATGACGAGGTTTTGATTATGGTATACTGGGAAAAGAAATTGACATGCAAAATTGAGCGAATAATGTGAAGGAACTGGAGATGCACATCTAGGATTCGTACTAAATTTAAATTTTCATGGCCTTAACATTGGTGCGGTTAGAATCGGATTGCAAGGTTCTGTATTGAGTTCATGATTCTGGGCAAATTTTCATTCTTTCAAAGGTGTCATTTAGAGATCGCTTTTAGCAGGTATTCATTTTGTCGGTATGGTTCATATACCAAAAGTTATCAAAAAGATGAAAAGAAAAACTAGATTGGGATTCTCAGTTTCATGACTAATGAGTTGGATTTAAATTATGGTGGATGCAAGGTTGTTAATGTCAGGAATGGGCTGGATTTAAATCATGGTAGAGGCAAGGTTTTTAGTGTCAATTATACACACTTCGTTTTCATGGTTCTGTTTACTTTTATGATTAGAAATGAAACCGTTAAAAATTAAAATGCATTGGTGAAGCGAAAGTAAAATCTGTTTTGAATTTTAAGTAGTTTGATTGACCTAGGTTGTCTATGCCGATCTAGGTTGTGTCAAATATCATGAAAAAGGGAAAAAGTAACTGAGAAATTTCATGATTAAATCCAAAGAAAGGAGATAATGACGATGATGATGAAAGGGGAAAAGAAGGAAGAAAGAAAAATGAAAAGAAGAAAAAAGAACTAGCACAAGAAGAAGAAGAAAAGGGGAAAGGGAGGAACAGAAGAAACAGAAAAGGGCAAAGCAGAAGAAAAAATGAAAGAAACAAGGGGATGAGTGATCTTATTCACACAAGCTAAGCTCCGTCTTCTTTGAAGAAGAAGAAAAGGGGAAGGGAGGAACAGAAGAAACAGAAAAGGGCAAAGCAGAAGAAAAAATGAAAGAAACAAGGGGATGAGTTATCTTATTCACACAAGCTAAGCTCCATCTTCTTTGATCTTCTTTTTCAGGCAAAAGAGAGAGAGAGAGAGAGAGAGAGAGAGACTGTGTCTCCAAACTGCTATTTTGGTATCCATTTAAGAGACCGTGTCAGACAATATCTGTTATGTTCCAATGCTTAATCATACCTGTTTAGGTGTGCCTAAGACTAGACATGAGCCTGGGCATGGGCATGGTCTATATTTCCTGGGACCAGTGAGCCCAGGCAACTAACATTTCTTAGCTTTGTTTGGCCTAGGTATCTATCTCTGTGTGCCTTTGATACCGTAGATATCAAAAACTGAACACAGACTCATGAAACTTGACCAAAATTAAAAGTAGAGTTCCTGAGATTTCCTTAGGCGGTCAAGAGCAGTGTTGTACGTATCGTACGATACGGGGCCGTATCGTACGATACGTATCATATCGTTTGAAGATTACGATACGATACACCCCCTGTATCGCAAATGGGGGTGTATCGTACCTATATCGTACGATACGTACGATACGGCCCCCCGTATCGTACGATACGGGGCGATACGGCCCGTATCGTGCGATACGGCCCGTATCGTACGATACGGGCTGATTTCTAAAAAAGGGACTTGAACCCCATTTTTTCGTGTTTTTTTTATAAATCCCCAACCCCTTCTTCATTTCTAATCTATAGATTGTACCGCTTTGGAGGGAAATCATTGATTTCCATTGGGAAATCATTGATTTTCATTGTGAAATCATCGATTTCCATTGTGAAANTAAACCATGAAGATGAAGTTGAAAAAGAATGATATTGTTAGGAATTTTGATGTTTATGAAGTATGAATGATGAACTGTGAACGCGTAAGTTTATAACATTTAGCAAAATAATAAGAATATCATTATCTAAAAGACTAAACCATGTTTTCTATGAAGAATTTATTATTTTTAATTTTTTTTGATATTTTTATGAAATTTTTGATTTTTTTAAAATTTTTTCTGATTTATTATTATTATTTTTTAAAATTTACGATACGGTTACGATACATTACGATACGTTACGATACGGCGTATCTTAAAGCCCGACCGATACGCCTTACGATACGCTTTTTACAACATTGGTCAAGAGAAATAACTAGAGGTTGGCGTTTGCATAGTTGCATTTGGAGATATAATCACATGTAAACCTGTCAGCCCAAAGCAGGGGTTAAATGTGTCAACAAAGTCTTTGCTTGTCCTTTCCTTTTCTTGCTCAAGAACTTGAACTTTTGTGTGGCTTCGCATGCACTCAGATTTGATTGTTAAGTGGATGACTATAATTTTCTGTAGATAAATGTTTGTATTGAGAACAATTCATTTATTGTTGCTCTAGACATGTCAGCATATCATGACACTTAGTTGGATGAAGAAATCTTGTTAAAGAATATAACAGACAAGAATGAAGTAGAAGAGACGTTAAAGCCAGTGGAAGATGTCTGTCCACCCAATCAGCTGATTTTCCTGATGATATAACGCCACAGTTGAACAAATTGCTTGAACTTCAGACTATCTGATTTATTACTTAGTTGTGTGCATGGTTTCTGTAGACAATCCATATCAGGTTTGTACGAGCCACGAGGTGGGTGGGTTATTTGCAGCTGAGAAATTTTATGTATAAGGCTTGGGTCCATCATTCGATGAGAGGAATACGGACGCATTATTCTCATAAATAAGATTATGGAGCTACAAATTTTAATGGTGTCATCCCGGATTCCCGAGAGATTAATGGCCATTATGTGAAAGTTGGTGAGAAAATAGGGCCGTCATAAATGTGAGTCTTTTAGGAGGGTTTAGGCTGGAGAGACTGTGGCTTTTCTTTCTGACAACATACGAAGAACATTTCATTGTTAACAATGTCTGGAAAATAAAAGTATGTTGAAGTCACTAGAATTTTAAATTAGAAGCGGCATGGTTCCACTGAATTGATTGTCACATTAGAAATAATTAAGGCATTCAGAATCCAATCATTCAATATATTTTTAAAACTGAATCCCACCTTAAGACAACAAAAAATCTCAAAATTATAATGGTATTTCTTTCTGAGGTCTGAAGGGTATTTAGGAGATTAGCTAGCTAAAAACAAGGGTTGATATTTGTTCCGTGACCTGAGGGGTTATAAGGAGATCAGCTCACTAAAAGCAACGGTTGAATGCTTGAACATGTAAGGAGTCTTCATGGTATGCGTAGTGTTTTGTTGTTTTTGAGCCCAGGAGGTTGAATTGGTTACGGGTTTTACTTGAACTGATTCATGTTATAAAACTGAATCCTTTCTTTCCTTTTATTCATCTAAACAGAACCCAATTTCCATTTTTCTTTTTCTATGACCGAATCATACTGGAAACTTTCTTTCATTCTTATCTATCTGGAATCCGGATGCCCATGTTCTGCATTTGGGTTGATTATTCCTGATCGTATTGGTTGGATTTATTAAAGAGCTTGCTTCTTGTTAATTATAATTCCTGTTCATTGTCAGTATAATAATCTAAAATGCTTGCTCTCTACTTTGGGTTCCATAAAAAATCTTAGGTTTCGTAATTCTATCTGAAGCAAAGGCTCGTGCCCAGTGCCTTACTGATTTTTTGCAGATCTTAGCTGCTTCTCGTCCTCATTAATCCCGTTCGGTGAAATACTTTTGTGGTTAATTTGCACACGGTAGATACTTAAATATGAGAGTATGTAAGGGATATAGCTGCCTGTTTCTGCTACTAAGGTCTAGATAAGTATTAGCTGTCAATCAGTAATACTTTACCACCTTATTCAAGAATCTCTTCTACCTCTGCGCGCCGTGTGGTCACATTTCCTCATCAAGAGGTTGAACTTCGTGGGCAACGTTTGAACGTTCTTGGCCTCCATTATCTCATGACAACATGGTGCATTCCATCCCTGGGGTAAGGGCAAATTTCTACGTTCTTTGTTGAACTCTAGAGCTTCGTTCGGTGTTGGTAAAATATGACACTGAAGGGGTTGGTATGCCTGTTAAACAAGCGTCATGGTTTAATTCTTATGGTCATCGCTTGGGTGTACCTCCTCAATGAAGGCCACACAATGTGTGCCTGCCTAGTCTGTTCCTTTTGTGATGAAATATTTAGAAAACAATGTTTCAATGGAAGGGCCAAGTTGTCTCTGTGACGTTTTAAAAGGTAAAAGGACTCCTGGTTTTTTTACATGGAAGAGATCAATCCATATTTTTGACGCGCAGCACTTTCCTTTGAATCGCTTGGTAACTAAGATTTTTCGTCTCAAATGTCAAGTAACAAGTGAAAAGTTTGTGAAGACCTTCAAGAGCTCTTCTTATTATTGGAGGACGTATGATCAATGATGCCGAAGACAGAATGCAACCTTCGCGAAGCGCAAAATTCTGTTGCCATTCTTCCACCGATTTGACAGAACAGTGGAGGCGATGTTCCTCAGCAGTGCAATGCATCATGTTTTCATGTCTGTCCGTAGACTCTTCTTCCGAGAACGATGGGAGGCGTCGGTAGCCACCTTGTAATGCACCCATCGAACGCTCATTGAAGATTTTCATTCATGCAGAACGAAGTACTCAAATTCTTTCATCACTGGCACACCAACAACAATCACGAGAACAGGGCACCCTCCCAGTTTGATCTTAAATTATGAAATGCATTGAAGGACTCAAGGACAGAAAACGCAGTGCTCCTTCTATGGATTCTTCCCCTTCAAACGAGTTCATGGCTGTCTCATCTCAAAGGAAATGGCCATAACGTTCGATTCTGGCGTCACAGCCCAACCAGAGTTGGTCGGTCATGTCCGAGTTGATGCAGAAAACAGGCGACGGCCTGTGAATAACAGGTCTCGGATTCCGTGCGACCGAGGGGACAGTGCAGGCGTGCAGGTGCAGCTCACATGGCGCTTCAGTTTCACACGTCTTTCTGGAAATGGAAGGAGTAGGTTTTCGAGGAGACGAAGATGAAGCTCCAATACATTGCGGACAGTCTTTTTTTTCTGGGTTTCCCCTCCAAAGGACAATAATGGGGAAGAAGCACAGCTTTGCTTTGCCTTTACATGGCTTTGAGACTGGGAAAACTCTTAAAAGCCAAAGCCCATCGTAAATGGAACGGCTCTGTGGGTTCTGCATTTCTGTCAATTTGAGTTTCAGTTTTATGAAAACATATAGCCTTTCTCTCGATAAAAGAGAAATCACCTCGAGAAGGGCATTAAAACTTTTCCGGTTAATTTGTTTCACAATCGGCGGTGCTGCTGAGATTCATCATCGATTGATCGGCTCAATTGTTCTGAACTGGAAAGATATTAAAAAATTATTTTAGAAATAGAACGACAAATTATAAAGAGCTTGAAAATTGTCACAGAAAGTTTTAAAAAAATAGCTATTAATTTTTCAATGCTACTAAAAAACTGTGCCTAATTTGAAAAGCAACAAGCTTGTCCGAATAAGCCAAAAATATATATCAAATGAGTCGACTATAAATAAGGAGGCCGATGGGAAATAAAGAGCATCTTTTGGGGTATTAATTATTTTTTAATTCTTTAACCACAGCAGCTTTCACCTTTAACATATTAAAAAAAGGCACCTAAGGCTTTAGAAATCACAGTAGACAATACTGGATCTTTAGAAATCAAACTTCGAATTCGTTGATATTGATAAAATTAGTTTTAATGGTTTTCCTCCAGCAGCTAAAAAGAAAGCTCCGATTCGAGAACCGTTTGTGAACCTACACGGCTATCTACAATTTCTCAAATGTGAGGCAGCTCCTTAAAAATATGTTAAAGGAACAAATTTTTGTCATAAATCTGTTGTGAAAGATAGACAGCGTGCATTTGCTTCACAAGGAAAACACCTTGCTTGTGCATTAAAAATTCAAGGCATTATGGTGAATGCAAACCTTTATGACCGCAACCACCATTTCTCCAACCATGGGATCAGTGACAGAGTGGGAAGAAGTAGATATTCACGAGGTATTAATACATAAAATAAGTGAACTATATGGATCGTGTGGGCAATTGCCTACACAATCCCACATGTGCCTACAAAGGTGGGCACACTTCTACTCAAACTGCAAGGTGGCACTCAAATATATATATATATATATATTTATATCAAATCATGAGATCATTTTTCTTGACATATATAGCATATTGTAATAACTTTATATGGAACATTATCCCGTTTTAATAAAACATGATCGAGTTCTGGAAAGTTAGACTTGTTTTTTGTGCTATTAATGTTTTATTATATTCTTTATGTTTTTAGTCATATTCTGAAACGTTTGCTTATCAAATGTTTTTGAAAAGTTATGGAAATTTCATATAATTTATCCACGTTAAGATTTTCCTTCCATGAGATTTCTTTTTTTAAAAAAGTCCTTTCTTTCGAACTACAAAGGAAATGTGTCCTTTTAGAATTCAAAATAATAAATTGTACATTTTATTGTGTTCTAAGTTTTAAAGAAAACTAAATAAAATATAAAATATATTTCTTTTTATGTTATTGTTAACATATTTTTTCTTCTTTACTCTTGACAAAGTTATACAACAAGAACTTTGTAAACGATAACACAAGATGTTATGTGCATTATTTTGCTCATTATGTAAACGAATTACAAAAAAAATTGGCATCCACGGTTAATTTTAATCCCCAAAACAGAAGAAATCACAAACCTGCTGAACTAAAATTATGCTATCATTTTCTACAAAACATAAAAACAACAGATCATATATAGACATTTGCGTTTCACGTTATCATAAATTGAATTTGGATCCACTCTTTGTTTTTGTGTAGCAAAAGGTAAATGAACATAACAAATCAGAGAGGCCTTGAACGAAATTAGGAGGACACTGAAGTGCCATGTTCAGAAGTAAAAACATGATTACAAAGTGAAGGTGAACAACTGAAAAGCTGATCCGAATCGGAATTCTATACGGGATATATGATATCCATTTAAAACTAAATCTCAATTTGATATTCATGTATGTTATTTCTTAAATCTGAATCCGATCCAATTTCTTTATTAAATTTTTGTTTTGTATCTACTTTTTTTGATGCAGTTTGGTCATGTACATGATCCAAATAAAAAAAAATGAAAAAAAGTGCGTTTACAGTAAGTTTGTTTATTAAATGCACATACTATTTTGTTAAAATCCCATTCCCATCGTTATGACCTACAATTCCATTTTCTAAAATAAGCAAACAAAACTTCTAAAGAGTTAAAATATTCTACTGTTGGGGTTGTAATAATCGACCAATTATGGTTAAACTTTATTTTGAATCTAAGATTCAGTTGCAGAGATCACATTTCTACTTCCCCAATAATTAGGTTTCCACTCAGACCCATTCCTCAAAGTTCTAAGTGCTTTTGATTAATTCAAAGTATTAAATGCGATTATGCTTGATTATTTTGTAAAAGACATGTATTTATACAAATTAAGTATCTAATAAGAGGTCTACCGTTGGAAACTGCATTAAAATTTATTGGTGAATCATTCTAAGCTTTTGGCTTTACTCATGTTTTTTAGATATCATATGGGAAATGAGAAACATAATGAATGTCCAATGTTCTGCGCTTGATAAGTTTTGTCTGAATACATTATACTCGTCTTTTAATACCTTCAATTAGTATGCCAAAGATTCATGCAGCTTTTAACGCGTAAAAGTTTTTACAGACATAGCTGACAATTAATGAGCAAGGCTTTTATGAGTTAAAATTAGGAAAAGAACTGAAAATATAAAGATTTTGTATGCCACTGTCATGTTAAAATTTGCCACAGTTTGAATATGGAAGGGAAATTTATAATAATGATTCATGGTCCTGCAAGACTTGCTGCATTTGTACAAAGTCGTTGCTTACCGTATTCTTGATGCCCAAGAAAATTGAAGAACTTGGGGAGCAGTGAATGATAAAAAAAATTGAAGGCTTCGAAACAGTGAATTCATGGGGAGAGAGGGCAAATTGGTGCTTTTGATTCGCGAGGGGTCGCCTTCATGCAAGTTATAAATGCCATCCACAAGAGCGGTTTCTCAGAATCGCTTCCAAAAACGAAGAAATCCTTATATAAGAGAGGAGCGCCGTCCCTTTCATGTGAAACTCAACACAGACCCTTCATCTCGATCATTGGGCTCCCCAAGATTCCTTTTCCTCCCTCCATAAACCCCCCACATCCACCAAAGCCTCTCAGGTCAGTACTTTCTCTCTCTCTCTCTCTGCAACCATTCTTCCTGCTTTGAATCACCATTCACCTGTACCAACCTGAAATGGTAGAAAGAAGAGGACCCATGTTAAGAAAAACGTAAAAAGGGAAGAAGAAAGCAAGTGCTTATTTTTATGCACCCACTTGTTAATCTTAGGGTTTGGGCTGAGAGGAGGGAAGCGGGGCAGAGGAGGGGTGGTGGTGGCGGCGGGGGTTCTTGGGTGGTGGTGGAAGAAGGGTGGCCATGGATGATTTAGAGAAGGCGATCATCATCAGTTTTGATGAGTCGGGCAGTGTCGATCCTGGCCTGAAGTCGCAGGTGACCGCCTACTGCCAGCGGATAAAGGAGTCTCAAGGAATCTGCAGAGTCTGTATGGAGAAGGTCCTATTCTGCACATTTCCGCAGGTTCAGTTCTGGTGCCTCAAGACAGTGCAGGAGGTCGTCCGCGACCGTTTCTCGTCGGTGGACGCGGAAGAGCGGTTGTTCGTTCGGAAGTCGGTCGCTTCGATTGCTTGCGCGGACGGTCTCGACGAGGGATCGGCGGGAGCGAGGGTTCTGGATGGTCCGGCCTTCATTAAGAACAAGCTCGCCCAGGTCTTCGTCACTCTTGTTTTCTTTGAGTACCCATCGCCGTGGTCGTCGGCCTTCCTCGATTTCCTACCGCATCTGCGCAAGGGTGCGGCTGTGATCGACATGTTCTGCAGAGTTCTGAACGCCCTGGACGACGAGCTCATCAGCCTGGATTATCCGAGGAGCCCCGAGGAGATCAGGGTTTCCGCCCACGTGAAGGATGCAATGCGGCAGCAATGCGTGCCACAGATTGTGAGGGCTTGGTACGATGTGGTTGTCCTGTACAAGAGCTCCAAGCCGGAGCTTGCGGCCTTCGTCCTGGACACAATGCGGAGGTACGTCAATTGGATAGATATCGGCTTGATCGCGAATGACGTCTTCCTCCCTATGCTCTTCGAGACTATCCTCGTCGATGGGCACCCTGATCAGTTGCGGGCGTCTTCAGCAGGGTGCGTTCTGGCATTGGTGTCGAAGAGAATGGAGCCGAAGGCAAAGCTCACGCTCCTGAGGAGCTTGCGTATCAGTAGGATTTTTGGAATGGTTGTCGAAAATGAAGAATCTGATTTGGGTTCTAGTTTGGGTTCGCTGCTGCTCGGGTACGCCACAGAGGTGTTGGAGTGTTCGAAGCGACTAGAATCGGAGGATATTTATAATGAGAGTGTGGAGCTCTTGGACGAGGTGTTGCCATCTATTTTCTACGTGATGCAACGCAGTGAGGAGGAGACGACATTCAGCTCTCTGCAGTTCCTCTCCGCTTACGTCTCTAAGATGAAGACGTTGTCACCGTTGAAGGAGAAGCAGATGCTGCATTTGGGTCAGATACTGGAGGTGATTCGCGGGAAGATTCGTTACGATCCTGCTTATAGGGACAGTCTCGATTTGCCTGATAAGATTGGGAGAGAAGAGGAAGAGAGGATGACCGAGTACAGAAAAGATCTGTTCGTATTGTTCCGGAGCGCGTCGAGGATTGCGCAAGACGTCACTCAGTTGTTCGTCATGAATTCATTGGCAGCAGCAGTATTGGGTTCTGCAGAAGTAGAGTTTGAGGACGTAGAGTCGGCGATATCGCTTTTTTACGCACTTGGAGAGGCGATTAACGAGGAAGGGATCAGAACTGGAACTGGGCTGTTAAGTGAGATGGTGCCGATGCTTCTGTCAGCAAAATTCTCCTTTCACTCACATAGACTGGTAGCTCTTGTTTACTTGGAGACGATAAGCAGATATGTCGGGTTCGTTCATGAGCACACTCAATATATCCCACTTGTTCTGGCCGCGTTTCTGGATGAGAGAGGTATTCGTCATCCCAACATCAATGTCAGCCGTCGTGCAAGTTATCTGTTTATGAGAATAGTGAAGGTGTTGAGAGTAAACCTTCTGCCGTTCATAGAGACGATCTTGCAGGTACTTTGTTGAAATGTTCATAAACGGGTAGTTGTCCTTATAGTATCATAATGTAGTGCTTCTGTAATGTCCTATTTCATTGCTGTTTTTGGCCCATTTATTACCAGAGCTTGCAAGATACTATGGTTCGTTTGACACGGTTGGAATGGGCATTGAAAGACCTGGATGGAAGCCACATATTTGAGGCACGCAGTTTCTTCCTAGTAGAAATTCCTTTCCTGTTGGGTGCTTTCCAATCCTTCCATGTAGTCTTCAAGGTTTCTTTGCACGAGAGTCGAGAGTGCTTTTGATTCTTTAATGGAGTGTCTATTCGTTGTTTATCAATGTATAGGCAATAGGGATGTTGATTGGAATGGAGGATGTATCCCCGGAGAAGCAGTCGGAATACCTCTCCTTGTTGCTCATTCCTCTCTGTCAGCAGGTAAAAGCCACAGAGTTATATTTGTATTGGCGCTTTTGTGCTGCCTTCTATTGATTCATAATATTTTTCTGAATCTCTTTGGTGTGGTTTGACAATTTTTTTTCTTGTGTCCAGGTCGATACACTGCTTTCAAGTGTCAAAACAGATGATGATCCTGCAGAATTATCTGCAAAAGTAGCATATGTCCAACAAATAATCTCGGCAATAAATTCACTTAGCAAGGTACCTTTTCTTACAAATGTTTAATGCTAAATTTTTTAATTATCCCGCTGAACATTTTACTGTTATAATCTTCATCATTTCATTTAGCAAGTATGGTTTCTTCATTCATTCTTTAAAATTGTGCAACTATGGTTAAGTCTCTTATATTATTGACACTGTCAATTGAGAGCATTGCCTTCTCGTCTATGGGCTTGTTCTGGTTGTTCTGTGACGGCATTTTCATTTAGAACATATATATTCTAATTTCTACCATATTATGTGATTTGTATCTTGAAGAGTTGGAGAGTTCCGTTTTACCTTATGCACACTAAATTTTTTCTTGTAATGGCTAGGGCTTTAGCGAGCGACTTGTTACAGCTAGCCGACCGACCATTGGCATCATGTTTAAGCAGGTAAAGGTCAACTTTTGTGATTTATGGCATCTAATGAATGCTCAGAATTTCAGTTCCTCTTCTGCATTTGTCTGGGAAAAGTAGGTTCCATTGGTTTTGCATGACCTCTCTGACAAAGCACATTCCATCTGTTGGTGAATGATTGTAATGCTGGTTTTCTTCTCTGTTTTTTTAGCAACTCAAGCATGCTTTCCCTGTTGCCTGAAATATAACCTGACTGACTTATGTGAACTGCAGACATTGGATGTTCTCCTTAAGGTTCTCCTGGTATTCCCAAAGAATGAACAACTAAGGACAAAGGTTTGCAGTTTTAGCAACTTCTTTTTTTCCCCATAAAGTATAAACTTCTTTAATTTTCCTCATTGCCGGCCTTAAATAATGCAGGTCACATCTTTTATTCATCGCATGGTCGACACGCTAGGAGCATGCATATTTCCATACCTACCTAGGGCATTGGAGCAGTTGCTTGTGGATAGTGAGGTTTGTACAGGGATTGTTGCTTACATTAGAGCACTTACAAGGCAAAAAATGGTTGGTTATGCTTGATTTGCTGTGAGTACTATTCCAATATCTTTTGAGAAATAAAATGTTACCATCAGTTTTTTTGCTGCATTGCAATAGGCAGTGTCATCATCCATGGTAAATGAAACAAAAGCTCTACATTTATCTTAAAATTAAGTACCTTCTGGCAGTTGGGACCCCTGTGCCTGGGATGTCCTTGCTGTGAGTAATGAATCAGTTTTCCTGTTAGATGTACAGTTGGTGGTTGTTTAAGTGAAATGAAATTCAATATCAATGAAAGAGTGGCATCCTTTATGACATGATAAGAGGACATTTCCTGTAAGTCAGGCTGTTATAACCATGTTGATCTCCTTGGTGCACAAATTGATGAAACGAGCTTTTAAGTGTCTCACTTCCAAAACAGCAGGTTGAGTTTCTAATTCGTTAGGTATGAAGAAGACAGATGGAAGTGGCATGTTTTTCCTTGTTTGTTTTCAGTTTGTTATGTACACTGTCCCATGATCTCTCCCTGGCAGACTTTATAACACTGGTATGCATACAAATAGCAAATTACAGTGTCATACTCATTTATGCTCCACATATGCACATTTGGATAATAAAGTTGCACAATTATGTCATCTTCCTGTCTATTTTTGCCTTAATTAAGCCCTGTCCTGTTATAAAGGCTATTCTCATTGAGGGCAATAAATATAATGAATAATTCACTGTTTCACGTGCTTTGATTGCGCTGTTCTGCCTGTCCTGCTTTTGATTGTTTTGGGACATAATCTTGTTGCTATATCTATGAACTTGTTGGGGTACACTTTCTAGCTTTTCTGTTAGCATGTGGAATGTGATTACCTTTTCACCTGTAATCATCCACACAGGGAGGTTACTAGCCCTTTATCTGTTCTAGTGTTCTTATATCAATTGGTATTTCCTGAAGCATCTCTCTTTTCCTCTTTTTTTTTTTGCTGGTTAACATACTTCATGATTTTCATCCTTTCTCCTATTTAATGCTTCAGGTCACTGCTTTGTCATGCTTTTCTTTGTTTCTTGATTGCTTGATTTTGTATTCATTGGTGGGTCCAGTGTGGTATGTGTAGATGGCGTTCTCATGCCTATATAAGTTGATCTCCAAATACTTTGTGTGCAGATGTGCATGTGTGCAAGTCATTTTTTTGTCCTTAACCTATAGTAGATGATTTTTAGTCATTTTAAGCCTACAGATGCATAATTCATTTTTTTTTTTATCACAGCTGCCAAATATCAATCTTAAAGGTGTTGATCTCTCAATGCCCTTTGTGTGTGTGTGTGTGTGAATTACTGTGTGAAAATGAGAATGTGTATGTAAAGTTAAATTCTTTTACTGGTCTAATCATTCACAACAACGATTTTAAAAATTTTTACTCTTCTTCTTGCAAAGTCTACTATGACTCTGATATTTATCTCCAGACATTCAAATCCATGTAAAAAAGTCATTTTCTGAATGTATAAATAGGATTTTATAGTAGTTTTAGAATCAACAATCTGCAATTTTTGGCTTGTAAAAGTCATCCTACTTGTCAAAAAAAAAGACATGCAAGAGATATCCATAATTCCATTTAATCTTTTTTTTTTTTTCTCTATGATGTTTAAAAATATGTCTGGTATATGAGTACTCATACACACTCTTTTGTGTTTGAATGGAAAATCTCAAAGCTGCCTCCTTTCTTATTCTTTAGGAGAAAATTTGAATGTGGTTTTGTGTGATTGCAGACAAAAGAAATGGTGGGCTTTCTGGTGTTAATCAATCAATTGATACTCAAGTTCAAGACTGCAATGGGCAGCATCATGGAAGAAATATTTCCTTCTATTGCAAGTCGTGCGTTCCATGTTCTTCCGAAGGATTTATTTCCCTCCGGGCCAGGAAGTAATACTGAGGTAGGATAGTTGTCAATGCTAATGAAGACTGCTTTGTTTAAGTTAATTTGCTATGTCAGCAATGCATTGTCATTTGTAGTATCCTTTGCACCGAGGCTCTTGGCTGGTAATCAATTTTTATGAACTACCGGTGAAAATACTTTTTGCATGTAAATGAAAATGTAAAGACAGTTTCCCATACAGCATGCAAATCTATGCAACTTGTCAACTATTCGTCCACAAGTATGGTCACAATATTCGTCCTGGACAATGTTGTAAAGATGGTTATGACATATCAACCGAGATGTATTCTTATGTATTGCCTTGTACTATGGATTTATCACTTTATCTTTTATTCTATGAACTTAGAATTAATTTAAGATATTTTAAATTGATTTAAGAATATGGTAGATGTTGGCCAATATGCCATAATATGGGATGATAATGATAATATTTGTCCTGGCCATTTCTCATTACTGGAAGATATAAATCATTCTTTATACATGTTCTTTCAGATGAAACCTGAATGGTACTTTATGAAACATAGGCAAGCATAAAGAACAGAAATTGAGAAGTGAACTTGTAAGATGTGTTCACAAGGTCAAGACTCAAAAGAATGAGGCTTTCGAGGTATTCTTTTTTTTTTTTTTTTAACTATTTGCTGTCAAATGGAGTTGAGATCTAGGTAAGACATCAATTATTCGCTAAGGCAGATAGGTGGTGCAATTGGTCCATGGCTCCATTCAATTGATGCTTGCTGACAAGAGTATGATTTGCTGTTAAGGCCTGTTTGCCTGGTCTGCTGCATAGCATGCTTCTTAGGGCATGACTTGATGTTAAAATATTTGCACCACCCACCAGTTATTGTGCTTAGTGTCATTTGGGTTCTGCCACCGGTTCAAAATTTGGATTGTATACTTTAAGTCATTGAAGACATTTATTAGGCTGTTGGACTTTTGATGTGGTCCCAAGCAAGCAATTCTGTAATGCAAACTGGAAATTTTAGCTGCATATTACATGTCTAGATCATATCATGGCTTGAATTTCATGTTTAAGGTTTCAAGCAAGCTATTCAACGAGGCAGCCTGAAAAAATTAAGTTATATGCTTCATTTCTGGATCCAATCGTAGTTCCAATTTCATTTTTGTCTTGGTTATGAAGATTTTAGTAGTCAAAGGTGCTAGTTCGGCCTAGGCACTAGGCAGTGGACCTGCAAAAGAGCAAAGTGATGATAGGCAGGCCAAAGCGAGTGAATGAAAGGAAAAAAGGACGAAAAAGAAGAAGAACAAGGAGATGGAAAGAAGAAAAAGAGAAAAAAAAAAGTAGAAGAAAAATAATAAGCATAAAAGTAGAAGAAAAAGAAGAGAAAAGGAGATTAAAGATATTTTCCTACATTTTTTCATTAGGTGCCTATCTGGCAAAAACCTAGCTGAGAAAATGGCACCTAGGTTCTACGTGCTTTTTTGACTAATAAAACGAAGCTGCGTCGTGCCATTGATTTGGATAACAATTTATATCTAGTATTTATCATCTGACCTCTGGTGCATCATGACTTTCAGTAATCTGGGAAAATAGTGTTAGTTGCGGATTATTAATTAGTCTTCTTCACATATAGTTGTTTTCCCATCTGTGTATCGATTGCTTTTAGTAAAATAAAATATGTTTATTATGGTTGGTTCTTTCTTTTTTCCTTTGCAGTCCCGATGTTTGGTTTTAGTGGGTTCTCTACTCCACTGTTGGAATATTTGGTAACTATTAGGCTTAGATTACAATTTAACTTTCTAAAAGTTAAACTCTTTTTCTTGTCCTTACCATGCAGGAAATCCGTGAACTACAGGAGCTTCAACGCACCTTGTTTACATTTCTCCACGTCATGACCACCAACGATCTGTCTTCTGTTTTGCTTGCTCCTAATAGCAGGGGATATTTGGATGCAGTAATTCAGTTGCTCTTATATAATGCTTGCGTACACAAAGACATCCTCATCCGGAAGGTTTTTTCTCACTTAATATTTGCAAGAACTAGCATTATGGTAGAATATGCTCATAGATGCTCATGTACAAATATTGCATGGATTTTCCAGTGCAGATGTTCAAAGCATCATTTTTATTCTTTCAATTCATTTCTTAATTGCATGAATCCCTGCATTATTTCTTCCTTCATACGAAAAAGAGTATGCCAGTTGGCCCTTGTAGTTTTAAGGGGTCATCATGTATCTTAATGGATGTTGGTGAGCCCCTAAATAATATACATAGTAATGCTGTACATGCTAAGGGGTCATCATGTATCTTAATGGATGTTGTTGAGCCCCTAAATAATATACATAGTAATGCTGTACATGCCATGTAATTAATGTTTTTTGTAGTTCAATAAAATCAATTCTAAATTAAATTTGGTACAAAATAAGCCTGTAACACAATCAAACCGTCCTGATTAATAAGACAGAAGAACAGCATTCATGTAACACAAGAAATATTTGTAGTGTCCTACGTATTAGTTGAAGAGCAGCAAAGGAACAATAAAGTTTTTCGTGTTTTTGAAGTGCAATGTTGGTAGATGATATGGGACACGGTTCTAGCACATCCCTGTGTACGAACTAGTTCTAGGAGTTTACTATACTGGTTGGTCCAATTGTGTCACAATGTCTAGATGTATTGTATGATGAATTGACAGTACTTGCCCCACCGCCCCATAAGTGTTAGCTGCTTTTGACTGTTTGAAAAGCTTATTGGATACAATATGAATTTTCTCCTGTCCTGAAAGTTTTCTGGAAAGTGTAACTGTCCGTTTAGTATTGCATATTCACAGGCTAGAAACTTCTGCCATCTTCATGTGTGCACACACTCATGCATGCCTCTGCACGCACACACATGCAGACACACACACACACACACACACAGAGAAAGAGAATCATCTACTCTCTCGATCTCTGATTAAATGCTAGAGGACAGTTACAAAGTAGTCTGGTGTTTGATGCTTGTGGTAAAGATCAAATCATCAAACCTCTCTCTCTCTCTCTTTCACACATACATATACGGAGTTATAGACATAGCCCTTCATTTTATCTACTGTTTAAGTGCCTCCATCCTGTCCATCATCTTTGAGTTTTTTTTTTTTTTTTTTTTTTTTTTTTAAATTTTTTTTTGATAAATCCAACTACTTAGGTGGATTCTATGTATCTAAAAGTTTGTTTTGCATTCAAGAATAAAATCATGAATTTTGATGTGTAGTCAGGTTTTATAAGATTTGGGAAGTCAGTAATCTTAGTTTTGTCTGCATATGATGTAAAACATCAAATAATTAATTATTTTTGTTCCTATATTGTAAAATTCCATCTTCTTCCATGTAATTACATTTTTGTACTAAAGAAACTTTCAAATGCTGGATGCCACACCAGATGCCGGTTTTGGATGACCCAAATCTAAAACATGCACATGATTCCAGACTTAAAGACGATCATTCACTTCTTTTATGTGTACAGGCTTGTGTGCAGATTTTTGTGAAACTCATAAAAGATTGGTGTTCCAGGTCTAATGGTGAAGAAAAGGTGAAATTTTCTTTTCATATTATGTTTCTTAAATTTTATCTATTAATTTGTCGTGGTTGTTGCACATATAAGTTTGTGAGTTATGTTTCCACCACTTGAATGGTTTCTTAATTGATAATGATTATTTGAGTGTTTTGCAGGTACCTGGTTTTCGGACTTTTATTATTGAGTCATTTGCACCCAACTGTTGCTTATACAGTGTGCTGGACAGTTCCTTTGAGCTGCGTGATGCCAATACAGTAAGTTTTTGATTGAAGTGAATGTTGATAAATTCATCCTTTTACTATAAATTTTTGTCTCGTCAACATAAATTCATTTGCAAATCTGGCATAATAGATGTTAGTAAATTATTTAACCTGTTACATGATTGTGTAAGAAGGTTTCCGTTGTAACTTTGAAAGCATACTTAATTCTCACATATTTATACTTGGTGAATATGGTAGCATATTTTTCATGCAGATCTGTTTCGTGTGTAACACAGGCCATGGTTTATTGATTAATTTGGTGAAACAATCTTTTCGGAAGGTTTTGTTACATTATGTTAGCACACATCTTGTCCAGATTCACAATTTTTTTGGGAAGCTTTTTACATCATGTTAACATTCCCCTAAAATGGAGTGTGTATATATATATGCTTCACATTGGTATCATAAAGCTCTGGTATGTGATAGGTATGAAAACTGACGGACAAGATGTATATATGATTGAGTATCACTCATTGGCGATCTGTGTGTTTCTGAATTTTTGTTGTGCAAAGGTCACTTAATAGGCATCCGTGAAGTACATTATGCAATAAGTTATCGTTATGAATAGGCACCATAGCCACAAATATTTTTCTTGGGTTTTTTTTCGTAAAGTTGTTTTTCTCGAGAAGGTATTAGCAATTGTTTAGAAAAATGAGAAAATCCTAAAACTTAGGTATAAATAAGAGGACATAAAAATTGTCAAATATGATTGGTAAGGAGTCAATACCATGTACGTTGTTGCTTAAGTTTTTGCTGAGTTCTTTGTTTGTATCTTATTGGATGTTTTACCATCTTGAAAACTCTCTTGCCAGCTTGTCCTTCTTGGGGAAATTGTTGTGGCTCAGAAAGTCATGTACGAGAATCTTGGTGATGAATTTCTTATTCATTTCGTGACAAAGGGCTTTCCAGCAGCGCACTGCCCACAAAATCTAGCTGAACAGTATTGCCAAAAATTACAGGTGACGGTTTTCTTCTTCTGGCTCATTTATATACGCTGTGTTAGTTGTTTGGTTTTCCATTGTGTACTTCAAAGTTTTGTACTTGTGATATTTGAAATGAGCAATAAAAGGTTCTCTGTAGGCATCTTTAATTTCTGTTTCCTTCCACTATGTGCTTCAGATGTGGTGTTGTGGATGTGGAAAATGAGCATCTAAATGGTCATCCGACCGTAGGCATCTTTTTTTTCTCGCTTGTTATCTTCCACTATGTACTTCAGAGTTGGCGTATTTGTACGATGTTATTGTGGACAGTTATAATAGGCAGCTTCACTTTCTATTGCCTTCGTTAATCTGTTAGCCTGCTTAACACACACACACACACACACACACACACACACACACACACATATGCTCTCTCTCTCACACACACACGCGTGCGGGCGCACATACACACATACCCATTTTGAGTTCTCTGTGAAAGGAAGCTGGAAGAGGAACCGTGTAGTGTAATCCACGATTTATTGGACCATTCTGTTTTTCTCAGTTTTCCTTTGGGTGGATTGAAGGTTGGCCTTGGGGGGGGGGGCGTGGTTGGTGTGTTTGTGGTTTAGTTTTATTCGTCAAGGTTGACTTGGTTTTGATACCTTATGTTGTTCTTTACAAACTTCATCATTGCACAGAGTGGCGACATTAAGACACTGAAGTGCTTCTACCAGTCGCTTATTGAGAGCTTGAGATGCCAACAGAATGGAAGCCTTGTGTTCAGATAGCACTATGCACCTGGGTTCCCATTCTTCCAGCGGAACTTTCCTTGAGCTGATTTGTCACTGGTTTTCTGGATTGGTATTCTGTTCCAACAGTGCGTAGCTTGAGCTGATTTGTTGCTGCTGTTTCAACTACAATCTAGTTCCCAACCTCGAAACTTACAGGCAATTTTGGTTGCTTCAGGTGTGCTTGGAGTCCACGTCTTTTCAATGTTGTATATAGTTTCTTGTGTACTATTTCTTGCTTTTGCTCATATTAGAGTTTTGGCAGGATTGCTTCTGTGAATAGGCCATGTTTCCGTGGCTGTTTTTTTATCTGAGAGAAGGTGAGGTGTGGTTTGTACAAATTCACTTTGAGATCGTTTTTATTTTTTTTAAATATTTAAGATTCAGGAAAAGTTTTTACCAATTATTGGTTATTTGTATTTCTTTGATGGTTCTGTTTGTTTTCAGGTGTATATTATCGGGAATCATTTCATTCGCTGTGGTGGGAGAGAGAATCGTACCACTTAAACCGGATCTGTTAAAGCAAGAGGTTTCCAGCATTCTACCTCATGTAAATTAAAAATAGGAGAAACTAGCGAAAAGGGAATAAAAAAATTTATAGATGGCGGCAGTATCCTATGTATATTATAGTTTTCCTGAAGATACCGGTACTGCTTTCATAAGTTTGTCCAGTTGTCTGGTTTTTTGTTCTTTTTCCCCACGTTTCAGAATAATGCCTCATTACAGGGCTGAAAATTTTGACTACCATTTTTGTTATTCGTGTTATTGGTTGAGTCGGAGGAATCATTTCTTATAGAAACATTAATAAAATTCGTAGATTTTGGAGTGTAAGGGGACTTCAATATTATTCTTTATGCTCTTCTGTTCTCTGATTAGGGCCCATTTTTATCTCTTCATGGGCCTGCACCCAGCTTCCTGGCGCAGTCAGAATTGCATACTTGCAATCGTAGTAGCCGCGCCTGTCATACGTCAAGCCTAGCACGTACCTTCGTTTTCATTACAAAAAAAAAAATGGTAGTAGGCGCAGGGAAGGCCGTTCTAAACCCTGTACTGATTTCTGTATCAAATTAGCAATATCTCGCGGAATTCTCGCGTCGCTATCCGCCGTTTTTCGTATCAGATGTTCTGTTGCGTGTGTTTTCACTAGCAAGTTAACTTCTCGGTGTTGCATCTTTTATCAACATGGGCTTATAACGTCGGCCTCTACAAGGGTTTACTACTCATGAGAGTCGAACTTGGATCAGATACCTCGCTGAAATGCTTCGGGTATGAAAAGAAAAAAAATCTAAAATTAAGAAACTGAATTGGTTTTTTAATCTAGTTTTAACGTATGATAATGTGGTTGGAATCCGATTTGTATTCAGATATGACATGAAAATGAAAGTCAGATTTGAATCTGATTCAGAAATTTGGAAATCAGATTCGCGGATGTTTTATGGATTTTTCCTTGAGGACGTACTAATTCTTATCTAATCGCTTCAAATGGTAAAAATTGAGATTGGGTTTTGTAGTACTAAGATTTAAATCCTTTGATGGGTGCGTCACCCGGCTACGAGGCTGCCCTACCTAAACTAAACTCTGCGCTCCTCTGTCCCCTCCCAAAACCCTCCTATCCTCGCTTGCTCTCGTTCTCTCTGCCATGTTGCCTTTGCCTTGCTCGCGATGAGTAAGACGGAATGGTTGCGGGGACGCTCGGAAGACGCGCTAGGCTTCTTCTGCAGCGGTGTTGGCGGCGATGGTGATGATGATGACGACGCCGGTATACGGAGCAGCGCCGCCTTCGGATGATCTTTTTCCTCGTCTTCCCTATGCGGACATGCCTCAATGCTTCTCCTGCGCTTGAGACACAGACGGTTTCTCGGCGCTCCCCCCTTCCATCGTCTCCTGTCGAACGCCGCCGACCCTAGCTCCTACCCTGAAGTATACCCGGAAAACCCTAACCCCTGGATCGTTAAGGTCATCGTCTCACTTTTCGCTCACGGCGGCCGGGGTTCTCCGTCGGAGGCCCGGGCCAGATTCCTACGCGGGTCGCTGAATGCCGAGCTCGCGTTCCATGTGATCAAGTGCATGGATGATCCTGCTTCGATGCTGGAGTTCTTCGACGTGACGGATGCGGAGCTTGATTTCCATCATTCTGTGCACGCCTACAATCTATTCGTTAGAAAATTCAGTTCTTCAGGGCATTGCGATGCGGCAAGGAGAGTTTTCCACACCATGAGAAGCAAAGGACATTTGGTGTGTGCGTCCAGTTTGAATTCTTTGGTTTCTTGTGTCGTTCGATCTGGTGATCTTGATGCTGCAATTGGTTTGGTTGCTGAAGCTCGGGACTTGAAGTGTAGGCTGGGTGTGGTAGTGGTCAATCTTCTGTTGAATGTTTTGATCCGGAAGAACCGGGAGGATGAGGCAGTTCGTTTACTGAGGGAGTGGTCGGGAATGGTGTTCAGTCCAGATACTTGTTCCTTCAACATCATCATCAGAGGTCTGTGTAGGAAGGGGAGAACCTTTGAGGCATTTGATTTTCTTGCTGAAATGAAAGCTTTTGGTTGCTCACCTGACACTGTTACATACAACACTTTCATAGATGGGTTATGTCGAGCTAATGAAGTGGATAGAGCGCATGCTTTGCTGAAAGAAGTTATTTCTAGTAAGGTTTGCTGGTTGGATGTAGTATCCTTTACATCTCTTATTTCAGGTTATTGTAAGGTGGGAAGGATGGAAGAGGCTGCTAAGCTATACAAGGAAATGGTTGATTCCGGCAAGAGACCCAATACAGTGACTCACAATGTTCTTATAGACGGTTACGCAAAGATAGGAGATATGACATCCGCCAAGCGGGTCTACGAGCAAATGATATTTCAGGGATGTCCAGCGGATGTGGTTACCTTTTCAACTTTGATAGATGGTTGCTGCCGAAATGGGCAGGTTGATGACGCTATTGGCCTTTGGCATGAAATGGGTTGTCGAGATATATCTCCAAATGAATATACTTTTGCCATTCTTCTCAATGGCTTGTGCAAGCAAAATAGGTTAGGTCAGGCCCGCGATCTTCTGAGGCAGTTAAAATACAGTAATCTTGTTCCCCAGCCGTTTATGTACAACCCTGTGATAGATGGGTTCTGCAAGGCAGGAAATGTGGACGAAGCAAACATAATTTTCTCCGAGATGGAGGAAAAGCGATGCTCTCCTGATAAATGGACATATACTATCTTAATCATTGGTCATTGCATGAAAGGAAGAATGACTGAAGCTGTTAATCTTTTTCATAAGATGTTGGAAGTTGATTGTATACCTGATGAAATTACAGTAATATCTCTAGTCTCACGCCTTTTGAAGGCTGGGATGCCAGCTGAAGCAAACCAAGTTGTAATTACAGTTTCAGTTAATGACTTCAGTGTTGGTTCAACGCATTTTCAGAAAAGTTCCTTACTAGGAAAATCTGGAGGGATTCTGGCGGCTATTTGATAAAGCTCCTTCTTGTGAAGTGCTTGTCAGTGCCCGTTAAAGCTTAACCAGTTTGTACGAATGTTGGATGTTGTAAGCAGGGATTATTTTTTGCACTTTGTTCATAATGGAGGAAGCTTCTAACAGTTGAGCAAAGGTACGTTGTCTGTTTGATTGCGAAGTTTCTTCCCAAGCATATTCATTTTCCTTAGTTAACTATTGCTATATCTAAGATTCTAAACCAACCAAGATAAAGAAATTTAAGTTGTCCTTAGTAGACTTTCTGGTACATTTAGTGTTTGAAGATGTTGGTTATTCTTGGATTTGCTCCTGTAGAGTTTATGGAATTTCCATAGAGGAGTGTTTCATTTGTTTTAGATGAGGCTTTAACTTGTGGTTTCCTGGCTAGCAGGTGGAATCCCTGTAGAAAGCATGGACAAAATAAAGCTTCTTGGGTGTAGTTAAACTTGAAAAGTGTTGATGCATCCAAGTTGATGATCTATTTCTACATTTGCTTAGCACTTTAACTTAACACGTGGAATTTGGATAACTAAGCGTACCTACAAAGTAGATGTGAGAGTCCCTGGCACAAAATCCTTTGAACGGGAAGTTGTTTTTAGATTTCATGATGTTGAAGTTAGATATGGCACTAATTAGCTAACCCCATTGGAGTACTTGGCTTGTACGTCATATATATGAGAGAGAGAGAGAGATTATGCATCTCTTCTACTTCTGTCTCATGTAAGCTCTACTTGAAGGGTCTGCAAGTAAGCTTGACCTTTAAAAATCTCTAAGTTAAAATCGAGGAAAATAGGCTTCAAGTATAGTATATATGATAAATTCCTATTAGATATTAGATACTTTTATAAATGACATCAATAATGTCAGATTGGCAGAGGCATGGGATTGATATTTGCAGAAAATCTATTTAGGGTGTCCTTGGAGTCTTAGGGAGTGTCAGTATAGCTGTCGCCTGTCAGTGTCCAAAAGTGCCAGACACAAGTACATTGGTGGCTAGAATATCTGTATATTATGGATCTTATATGTAGACTTTTAGATAGTTGACAAAGTCAGCAGTCTGAAGTTTGTGATAATTATTCTAAGCCCCAAAAGGCACAACAGACACGTCAATGGTGTTATATATATATAAACTTTTACCTCCTTCATAGTTGAAGTCTTTGCTCTAAGTAGTCACAGAAAACCCGATAAATTAAATGGACGTTTAAAACTAAAAAAAAATGCGTTTTTTTGAAAAAACGTTAAAAATGAAAAAATGCATTTTTAATGCGTTTTATGCTTTTTTTCACTTTTTTCAGTTTTTTAATGCCAAACAATTTTTTTTTCATTTTCTATTTTTTATTTGTTGCAAATCTACTTATCTTTTGATGTTTATGTTATTAGTTTCTTACTTATTTTATTTTCCCCATGTTTTTATTTTTTTAATTTTTTTTAAATTTTTTCGTATCTTTTGATTTTTTTTCAAGCTCGCCGTATTATACCTCAGAAAATATATATATATATATATATATATATATATATATATATATATATATATATATATATGTATGTATATAGTCACACACACACATATATGTATAGTCTCTTGAATCCTTTTAATTTTGAATTTCGGGATCATTCCAGTGAACATTTTGTGATTTAGATTGGTATAATTCTTTATTTGCAGTTTGTGGTTTCTGTATTCTTTTTTTCTGCATACTTATTTAGAATCTTAGATTTCTATTACTGCCAGTCTGCCGTTGTGCAACGGAGGCTGATTAATTTGCTTTGGGAGTCCAATCTTAAATTCATTAATCTTAAGGTCATATGTTCTCAACATCAGTTTAAATGTGTTAATCAATTTCTCCCTAAAAGTGAATAACTTATGTTGGAGCTAAATGTTAAGCTAAGTTGTCAGAAGGAGAAGTTGGAGACAGGTTGTTCAAGACCCTAAAATGACTAAGCAGAACTAGTTGGTCTGGCTTGGTCCAAGTTGAACTGACTATGAATAAATATATAAATATATCTGTTCATATGAAAATAAATGCAGAAAGATATATGTATCTCATACAAAGAATGCACACACACACACACACGTCAGGGATTGGTTGGTTGACCCATGACTAGCTGACCAATTGACTAGTCTAACCAACTGCTAGCTGGTTCGGAACACAGGTTGGTTAATAACCTATTCAATGGACTAGTTGACCAAATGGTTGGGATTTGACAAAACGTTAAGATAGTTCCAGGACAGTAGAGCTAGATTTCTTCTTAGATCTGTTCCACTGTTGGTGATATGTTGTGGAAATTAATACCACTTTATGCAAAACTGTTGTGTTATTGCAAAAGTTAAATAATCTCAATGGTGATTGTTGCTTGTATGCATTTTATGGTTTATGTTGACATTGCCAATGCTGGCAGTCATACTATTCAGATACTTTTAGCCTCCTTCATAGTTGAACCCAGCAATGAGCAGGAAGCATTTGCTCTTTTATCAGAAAAGCAATTTCACAACTTTATGTTTCTTCTACACAGGCTAGTGCTTATGCCAAAGGACCGTAACCAAAAGGAATTCCACCTGACAAATTCAGATACGCTGCAAACAAGTGCCCACTTAAGCTTTGGGTTTTATCTTTCTGGTACAACTGCAGTTTGAGAGGCCCTTTAGCAAAATATGCAAGTGGATTAGATTCAGCTTACTCTTGAAGGTTTGAGCTTTGGATGCTTTTATCTCCACGGCCATTACTTTGATGTTGTATTCATCAACTGTAGTTTCTACAGAAATTTTGTTCGCCCTTGTTAGAGTATATCCATGCCCTTGCTTTAGGATAATTAGCATTTGAGTGCCTTCTTGGATGGGTCTGTTGACTGCTGTTAACAGCAGGAGCTGATAAAGTAGTAGATTACCGCTTGTGGATAAATTGATCTAAAAAATTAGAAATAAAACATTTTCTTACCAGGCTTCTTGATTCTTATGAAAGACTACTAGTTGAACACTATTTTATAAAATGCTAGCCTTGTGGGGAAGTCAAGGTATTTGATTGGATATTCAAAGCCATCGTTCTTCCATCTTTGGAGTTTGAATATATTGACAATGGAAAGAAGGATTTTGAATCATTCTTTTTAATCTTTTATTGACACCGCTGCCAAAAGTGACCTTTTTTTTAGATGGATTGCTTTTTATGTATATGATTCTGAATATTGGGGCTTTAATGTGGAAAATAACTTGACAAAACTGATATTTTCTTCTAAAAGTGTGCTTTTATTCCCCTTTTCTTTCTGTACGACTGAAAAACTAAAGCCAGCAATCCCTGGTGGAGAAGGGTAATGTGAAACACCAACCATGATGGTTGCATTGGACCTTCCACATCAAAAGTTGATGACCCTAAGTCGGTTCATGTCTTCTTATGTTTAGCCCAAGTAGCAGCCAGGTGGGTAGACCAAGGAGGCTTGGATTGACCTGATTCAAGCAGAAAACCTTCACATTTATTAGCCAAGAGAAGCGCAGTTGGATGAGTATAGAAAACTATCGACTCTAGCTGCATTCACCAGGTTAAGTTGTTAGTCGGTATGTGGCTGAAGCGGGGACTGATGCCAAACACGTCTCTCCAGGGTCTGAGTGTCCTGTGTGATCTCATGCTGAATTGCTTCTTCTATACTCTGCAAGCAAGAATTCACCACGTCAACCTCGAAGTGTGAGACTGTTGTCATTCTTTGTGTCATGGCAGAGAATGGTGAGTTGAGAAAAATGTGTTGTTCCAGGAGATTCCACCTACCTGTGACATCATTAGAGCATAACCACGTTTTCCTGGGGCTCCTTGCTCCTGGTGCGACAATTCTGTTTGATGGGCTCCTAGCTGTCCCAACTCTAGTTTCAGAAAATTATCCATACACTGATCAATTCGTTTTTTCCCTTGTGGACTCATTATGGAAGACGGCCTTATCATTTGCCAGAATTTCTAAATGGTGAAGGGTAACACTTGTTGCGAACTGTCTCAGGCACCTGTGAAATTTCCTGTTCTTTTCTTTTTATGGTAAAAAAGCGAAGTCTATACTTTGGTGTATCTATATGTTTAGGTAACAGATCCTTTTCTTGTCATGTTTCCTTTGAATTTGGATTTGTTTCCTCTTACTATTATTGTCCTTATAAACGTAATCTTGTATTTTCTCTACCTTGTTTGGTTGCATATATAGAACATATTCCAGACCATAAGGTTTAGAAGCTTACCAAAAGTTTGCACCATACGTTTCCTTTGCCTTATGGACAGTTGATCTTATCTTCAGTTAATTGTTTCATTTAAAAGAAAAAAGGGAATGGAGGAAAAAAAAGAAAGGCCAAAAAAAGAACACACAAAGAAAGAAACACACGGATCTCTCCGTCTTCTCTCTTTTTGTCAGTTTTCAGGAATCCTGTTGGTAAGGTATTTGCGGTTGTCGACTGTTTCTTATGATCTGGGTTTCTGTTTTGCACCTTATGATAATTGTGCTTGTTATTATACCTTTATTTAATTTCTCCTCTATATTTTCTCAACAAATCTGTTATCTTCAATTTAAATTTCCTCGATCAACTAGCGTCTGGAAATTGGAACAGGTGTAACTTCTTAAGTTAGAAAAGTCGGATTGCTCCCTTCGTCAGAAGCTTACGTCTTTAATAATTTATATGAGACCATTGCATCCCTACAGACCCTACTAGAATTCTCCATGCAAGAAATATGATTGATTAGCAATTCTGAAGGACGAGGCACTGGTGGCATAGATTTTCTCTTGTTAGGGCGATTGGTGACTGCACGAGTATGGCTTTGGGGAATAGGGTGCTTCCGAATTTCTAAGGTCAAGCTTAATAGCTTAATATACTTGAAAGAGGAAATGTCTACATAAAAAAGGATTCATGCGTTTCATTTATCTAAACAAGGTCGAGAGTATCTTAAATCATTTGACTGCAGTTAAGAGTAAGTGAAGCAAAAGATGGAACGGATCTGACAGGATATTCTGTACTTATTACTGTATCACATTTTCTGAGGAAGCCAAACTCCTATAAATTGCTTATGAACAACAGTATGGGGGCAGCTGCCGATACCGTTTCAGCTGAATCCCTTATGCATTGGCTAAAAATGTTAAAGGATCATTTAAAAACAAAGAAAAATATGAAAAAAATACTAATTAAAATTCTTAAAATATTCAAAATTTAATAAAGCTAACACATGGCGTACTCTTTAATCAGATCGAATCTCTTTGCCATCGTTTCAATACGAAATTACGAATGAACTGATCGTGGCCGATTCCGAGGGCACTGGATCTATAATGAAATTTTCATTTGACAGCCTACATGCATGCAGGCCGAGGTCCATGCGCCGAGGAGGGGTTTTATTGCACATCATTGAATATTCCCTCCTAATGGCATCGTTAGGCAATGGTGACATCGATAAAGGTAAATTTCTGGCCGTCACGTGAGACACTTCTTAATGTTTTCGCCTATACAACAAGAATGTTTCTCATGAATTTGAAAGTTGTTTGAAAGGAGTACGTTCTATCGAGTTCCAGTCTTTTGTCTTGAGACTCTATATGTAGCGAAATGAAGGCTCTTCAGAAACGACAGTTCTAGCTCATGGCGCAGAAGCAAAGACTGAAGAAGATTCCTGAAAAGACGTCTCAATAGATCAAGGTGTCACGACTTCTCGCAAGATTCCGTAGCCAAGTGGAGAGATCTTATTTGCGTGAAGTCACGCCTGTCCATCATGTTCCATGTATGTATTTATGAGTTCTGTTAGAATTATGAGTGATCAGCCATTCGCAAGAGATCCACAATAAGACTTCCATGGAGATACGTCAAAGAGAGTGCTGCAGCGAAACATGTAAAAACTTAATGATAGATACAGGGACATGCTTACCCACATGCAGCCAAATTCTTGTCTCCGGAATTTTCTTCCTCCAAGAAAGGTCACAAGTCTTCAGACATTGAAAACCAGGCGCTTTTTGGGTCATGTAGGGTCAGCTTCAACCAAGATACCTCGTAGCAGAAGTTGATGATTGAAGCCAGTAGTTGGGGGAAGGCTGTAATTGTTGTTATATGACGAATCTAGAAAACTGTGATCAATTCTTTGCCATTGACAAATCTCCCAATAAATCTCAAGAGGATGAGTTAGAACACAATAAAAAAAGGATACAAGAATTTGCAAGAAATTAACTTTCTGCCTACCAATCAATGAGAGTATTCAATCGTCCAATCATCAATAAGGTTATTTTCCAAGAAAATCTGTCTCGTTTCTCAGTGCTATCACCTGCTAGCTTGAGCTACCATTACTCTTCTTATAAGAGTATTAAAGTGATCCCCCGTTACAAAGTGCTATGCTTGAGAAACTTGCAAGTGACACTTTTTGGGAGCAGAACGCTTGGTTGGCGCCAAAAAATATCACAAGCAGTAATCAACACATGATAGATGATACCAAAAATATCTTGATTAACTCGTCTGACATAAAAGACACGAGGAAGACTGAGGTGCTTACTCAGGGTCATGCTTGATCACTTAAAGAAATGGATATTTTAATCTCAACATATATAATTATGATGGATATTCTCCAGGAAGTAGGGTAACTCGAGGCACATCAGCATTACCAATTTGAATTTGATTATAGCCTATGTTGTCATCAAAACTTGTCGATACATGAATTCTCCTGCAAAGGCTTATCGGTCATCTTCTCAACAGCAAGAAACCATCATCCATAGGACGGAGGTGGCTAAAGCTATCTGTTTTTTTTTTTTTTTTTTTTTTCACTTGGGAAAGCTTCTTTCAATCGCAGTTTGACCATCAGTACTCCGAACTTATCAAGTGTTTGCCTGTAGTTCTTTGGAAATAGAATTATCTTTAATTTCCTATATAGGATCAAAGGTTCTCTTGGTTTTCCATGATGAAACCAACATGCAATAAAAACGTCCATTTCTTTTTAGTGTGCAATCAAATCTCTTTATCTTCTTCTGTTGTGCGCCGGCCTTATTTCGGCACGGCGTTTGTTGTTTATGGCATTGAAGGCCATTTTGTCTTTTTTCTCGTCCAAACAATGCCAATAGTGACAGCAGTTTGCAGATCATCGGCGTTCAGTTTTTGTACGTAGTTGGACTCAAGTTTGGCGAACAGAAGCTGGAAACGTAACGTTTTCCTACTCTTTGAATGTGAATATACATGGGTCATTAATGGGTGGTGCATGATCGAGTTTGTGACGTATAGCCCTTAAATATTTCCAAAGTATTCAGTAAGCTAAGTTCAGCTAATCATCCATCTTGTGGTCACAGATTTCTTGAGATAGTTGATACAAGCGTCGGATCGTTGTATAACTTGCTGCCAATCCATGTAGACTCAATCTTTTGGTTCCATACAGATCAAGAATCATCAGAGAAGAGGCGGTCGCTAGATTCTCAATCCTTGTAAGAGGGATCTTGGAGAACAGATTTGAACTTTTGATAATTTGTAAAGTTTAAGTTGAGATCGATGCCACTCGTGTGGTGCTGAGATCAGATCTTTAGTTGAACCCATTCAACGAACAACTTGTGATTTCGAAGCAGCAGTCTTTTAGATCTACAATAAATTGCGGGTTCGATACCATGTCAATGTCAAGGAGATCACAACAAAATTCATGTGGAAATGATAGGACATAAGGAAAAGAAGAGATAGCACTCAATCGCTTTGTGCGGTCGGGCTTAACGTGGCGTATGCTTCTGAAGCACAACCCAAGTCATATCACTAAGATCATTTTCAGCCTGTTCCAGAGAGGTGAAGCTATTGCTCTAGAATCCCAACCTACAGAAGAATGTAGTGATACTCCGCTATCATTGTTGGAAGAATAACCAGATGAGAAGCCATTTCATGATTAGTATCTTCGATTAGAGCTAATGGTCATCACTACCTTTATTTAAGATGGCAAGGCAGGTACTACCAGACATGGCACATATTGCTCATGACTACTGTTACGAAAGAAGCGCGCTCTCTCTTTCCCTCTCTCACTCATCACATGAGAGAAGAAACGAAAACAAGGAAGAAGAAGAAGATACAAGAGACAAAGTTCTCATATTTCCACAGCCTTACAAGGTTTTTGTTAGAATGTGGAGCATGATTTAATTGGAATGTCAATATATCTGATTTAGGTTGGATATCCGGCCAAACCATTTTGAAAAAATCAGATATAAAAAAAAGTTTATATCTGATTAGCAAATCGATCGTACTCAGATTTAAAAAATGACATCCAATCAGATATGCATAAATATCCAATCGGTTGTTCGGATCAAATTTATTTTTTTGACAGATATCCTATATTTAATGTTCTTGCATTTTGAAAATTGGCTAAGTTCAGTTCAAAATTTAGATTTAGACTTAGATTCGGATCTGAATGTAAATTTGACTCAGATTGTGAAATCGGATTTTGGATTTGTATATGATTTTTTTTGTTCCTATTCAAATTTGAATTTGAATCCAAACATATAAATATATGAAAAAAGTGGATACAGTTAACAATATATGATTTTTTTGTTTGTTTCTATTCAAATATGATCTTTTCACATCCATGCGTCTATCAAATTTCTCTTTAGACATGGTGAAAAATTTGTAAGGGTTTATGTAATTTACCTTTTTATGGATTTCTCTAATCCCTATGATTAAAAGGTTTTTTTTATTTTTTGAGGTGAGGTGGGTGGGGTAGAGGTTGGCTATTTTTTGTATTCTTTGATTTTTTTTTAGAGTTAAAAAACTCTATATGGCCATGGACATACCAGAACTTTGTTTTCGAACTACTTAAAATCCTTGTGTCATCTTCGTCTTGTATTCTTTAATTTGTTTCTTCTCCTGTTGTCGCGAACGAGAGAGAAAGATAGAGAGGGCCTAATTCCTAACATTTTCTCACTGTCTAGAAATCGACAATCCAAGAAAAATGAACACCCCCCCCCCCCCTTTTAAACAAGGGAATTATGCTAAAAATGCAAAAAATATAGGATTGCATAAACACCTTTACAAAAATTAGGAAAGCCCATAAAAATGTAGATTATGCTCCACGCTCCAACAGCCATCTTGGCTGCAGGATGCACACGCTACTTCAACAGTGAAGCACACAGGTATGCGCAAATAAGTTCAAGGCTTGCAAGATTCCATTGGCGGACGAGAAAATTTCAACGAGGAAGAGAAGAAGTGGGAAATGATGACTGTTTCTTCTCTGTCGGGGTTAACCTCATGTCACATATTCTCTTCATCACTTTTGGTGATCCACTGCTTGTCGTAACCAAAGGCCAACATCATTCTCTAGTTAGCTTTGCCACGACTCTGTTGTGTCGGCTTGGCTCTCTGTTATCGCCTGTTCTTGGACTTATTCAACTGCCAGTTCAGTACGGCAACTAACAAAGAATCGGATCTCTATTCTCTACTCGTTGCCATTAAAGAGCCAGGAAGCTGGAGATGGATCTCCTCATCTCCAGCCATCCATATTCTTAAATTCACAATCTCTATGAAGCGCACACTCGCATCTCCTACACTTCGCGCTGCTGAATCTCATTCTTCTTTGACACAATGTCTGCAGGTGATGATATTTTCAATGGACACTTAGGTTCTCCGGCACAGCATGCATCAAGCATGAGTTCATATATATTATAGTTGCGAGTTTAAATCGGTGCTATAACGTAATATATATGCATATGAACTGATCAAACAATCAACTGATCCACTATGATTTGCTTGAAAATACGAGCATGAGACTTGAATGGTGCATGCAAAATTAATGCTACTTGGGACGAATATGAAGCGAACCATGCTGAATTTGGCAAGTGACCCTTGTGGGGTCCACCATGCACAAGAAGGCTTTGCCTCCACGTATCTCTCTCTTAATAATTTAGATATCAGTACCGTGGCGTTTGGAATAATTTTGGTGGCAAACTTAGATTAATTAGGCACTCAATCATTCACTTGGATTGACTCGCTTATATATATATATATATATATATATATATATATATATATATATATATATATATATATATATATATATATATATATATATACATGCCAAGCATCCGCATAAAAAAAAAGTTAAAGCAGCTCCTTTCAAACAAATTCGTATTTGAAAACTTGAAACAAGGAAGCTAGAAAACTTCGACTTAAGCAGATTCGGAAACTCATGGCTCCAATCGCTAATATTGAGACCCGTCCAGATATATTAGGAAAACCGGTGACTTGAAAACACAATAAAAGAGTGTTTAAGAAGTTCAATCCTTGGAAATTAAAACGTAGAAGTGTCAGTAGCTTTTGCATTTTGATCGGGTTCAGCCGTTCAGGCTTTCAACTAGTACTCCATGTTAAGGACCGTCGGTTCAACATCCAATTAGATGCAGCTGATCTTGAAGTAGAGTACTTTGCATGAGCAACCCACCTTGCCAATCGAAAAATATAAAGTTCTTTTTTCATGTTATCAAAAATTTTCTGAAACTTGTGGTTGTTTTCATGTTCTAATGTAAGATAGACGAAATCGTGACATATTTCACTTTAAAATTAGTTTCAAATTGTCAACTGATGAATTATACCCCATACCCATAAGAATATTCATACAAAAAAAAAAGGACACCAAGTTGGAAAGCAGTACTCCATGCTTAATGCCTCAGTCTCTATCAGCTATTCACCTAATGAATTACTTGTACATTACAAGAACAGAAGATCACAACACTCTGTTGACGAGAATCTTGAAAGCCAGCATATAGAAACATTTGAAAATCGAAGCAAATTAAATAAGGAGGAATCAATGGCGAAGAAAGAATAGCTGAGATGGAATCACAAAGATATTGATTGTCGGGGACGTACACGCAATCGATCATCAGATGTCACAGAAGTGCATCCGAGTGGATCATGCACCATATGGATGTATTTTAATCAGATGTATTAATCAGCATATTTGCCACGGAAAGCATTCTTCGCGGAGGAGGGGAAGATGATGATGATACATCTTCGTCGGGAACGCAGATCAGACGGTTCAGATGGACGATCTTCCGTTCTGTACTTAGTTCAACAAAATCCCCGCCCTTCATTTATGGGACCTTTCCATTGACAGTCCTCTTTCATGCTATTTTATAAACAAATCACCGTCCTTCTTTGACACGTTAGGACACATCCATGCATCACCATCCAAATAATTAATTAAACTTCATCTCTAACATGTATTGGTTAAAGAGCATAAAGGGTATCTTTGGGCCCAATTAATATTTATATGTCTTTCCCTAACCATGCTCTCTCTCTCTCTCTCTCTCTCTATATATATATATATATATATATATATATATATATATATATATATATATATATATATATATATATATATATATATATATATATATATATATATATATATATACACACACTTTTTTCAAATTTTCATCTGAAGTCATTTCAAGTATAAACTTTCTTTGATTCATGCTTCATGCCAAAATTGTACCTTATATAATTATTGTTGAGTATGAGTGAACATATCAACCTACAACCATTTATACATAAATCGTACCAAAATGGAATTATGATTAATAAGACTTTATGAGTTATAATTTATTGGTTTTATTTCTTTTCTTTCCTTCTTTTTCTTATCCTAAGGTAAGGAAAACTGTTTCTTTGATGCGCAAAATTAAAAAAAAAGTGAGTTTATGACCTTCTTAACCATGATATGTTATTAATTATTGCAGGTAATCCATGCCAAGCCTCCTCAAAGTAAAAGTGAGTTTTTTCATCTCTACTGTCGCTATAATTTGGAAGATTCCTTGAGGTGAAATCATATACCATCTGAACATAGCCAACTCATGGACCGGCCACATCTCATGAGAAGCTTAAGATTATCATGTTTTTTAGTTTGTACTTAAAAGTTGGAGCAATGTTGTCAATATTCGTTTGTGCTGGCTAGCACGATTTCGCAAAATATAAAACTGGTAAGCGGCAATTGGAATTAGACTAATCAATAAGTGGCTGTTCGTATACATTATGTAAAAAACAAAGCCCCCCTGATCTCATGTAACCTGCAAAACTCATTGTCGTTTAATTGTGGGGCTTGCCAAAAAGGTTCTGGCAGTGTCAGTCTTCCGGCCATTGATGGTGACCCTTGTTATCGTCAATTAATCAATGGCGAATAATTGGCTGGCTTTCTGATCTTACATTTCGGTTCCAAAACATTTCTATATATAGCCATGCACCAGAAGAATCCACCGCACCTGCAACTGTGGTTTCATCATCTAACCAAGACAGCTGCCTACCACACAATGGCTTCCAAGCTTCTGATCGGCAGCTGCTTGGTGATGATTCTCATGGCTCTCATGGCCTTACAGGCCATGCCCAGAGTCCTTGATGAGACTTTCATGGCCGACAAGCACGCCCAGTGGATGGCGAAACACGGCCGGGTTTACCACGACGATGCCGAGAGGGCGCGGCGATTCCAGATCTTCAAGGCGAATGTTGATCTTATCGAGTCCTTTAACTCTAAGAACCAATCTTACATATTGGGTGTCAACCAGTATGCAGACATGACGAATGAGGAGTTCCTAGCTGCCCGGACGGGCTTGAAGAAGACGTCCAGCGGTAGGGCAAGCGGTAGCCCTTTCAGGTATGCTGGTGTGACTGTTGTCCCACCTTCCATGGACTGGAGGGTGAAAGGTGCAGTAACACCAGTGAAGGATCAAGGACTATGTGGTGAGCAACTTAGTATAACTAATATTGCCATATGTTTTGATTCACCTCTTTTTATTCAAAGCTGCTTATTGCTTTACAATACCGTTAAGTTGTCTATTTGTAACTTGTTTTGAGGATGTTCCCTGTTCTACTTTTCTTACACATGCGCGCATATATATAAATATACACTTTCTGACTTCATACTGTAGTTTTTTATTAGTTTATATCTGTTGACTAAATATTATTACTCTTTTTATTGCACACGCACACGTATCATTCGTTCCAATGATTATTGCACCTAAAGAGAGAGAGAGAGAGCATGCTAATGGCTATTAAACACTTGAAAAGTAAACATATACCACAAGCAATTTTTTCTGCTTAATCTAATCATGTAAGTCTATGGGTACTATTATTTATTTGTTTGATTAGTCTAATCTTGTTGTCTATGGGCACTATCGTTTATTTTGTTTGACCTTTTAAATTCACTCGATTAAGAAATATGGCCTTTTCTTAATATCAATTTGAGCTGACTTTGTTCATCGAAAAAAAAAAATGATAATATATTAAGAGATACACCTCATGATATAAGGAAACAACTTTTTTTTTTATCTAGCCAATGATTTATTTTTTTGTAAATAGCAATATAGTTCAGGTTTTGCGTCTTTAAACCTTCAAATTTTCACATCACGTTATCTATGTCCTCAGGGCTCAATTATCATTTATTCACACAACAACGAGCTGCCTATATGCAAGAAGTTCTTATGCCAGATTAGGCATATATGAGACGCATGAAGCGACCAAAGTTTGGTTGTGGCCGTCATGTTAGTGGAAGTCACTTTTTAGTCCAAAATAACTCATACTTTTTCCAGCTCCGAGTCAAACATTCATTCACACATTTTTATGCTTGCACGCCATTAACATACTTCAAAAAAAATGTGGTGGGTATTTGATGCGATGAATATTGAGTTTTTGGAACATATATTTGAAGAACACCTTATTCTTGTTCTAAGAAATATAGTGTAATTACGTTCAGCCTTCGCTTATTAAATTCAACAAAAACTTTTAGAATCACATCATATTTTGTGTACCATAATTTATACACAACGAAACCTAATAACTAGGTTGATCAGATCCGTGTGGTGGCCTTTATAACATTTCAAATCGAGTTTTGATTCATTGCATTGTCGTAACCCTATCAAAACAGGTTGCTGCTGGGCTTTCTCGACGGTGGCAGCAATCGAAGGTCTTACGAAACTCAAGACAGGCAAGCTCATCTCCCTCTCCGAGCAGCAGCTCGTCGACTGCGACATCCATGGGTCCAACGAGGGCTGCCACGGCGGCCTCATGGACTCTGCCTTCCAGTACATTATCAATAACCGTGGTCTCACCACGGAGGCAAACTACCCTTACATGGCCAGTGATGGCACCTGCAACGCCCGCAAGAACAAGAGTCCCGCAGCGACAATCCGCGGCTTTGAGGACGTGCCAGCTAATGACGAGGCGGCGCTGCTGAAGGCGGTGGCTAACCAGCCGGTCTCTGTCGGGATAGATGCCGGCGGCTATGCCTTCCAGTTCTATAAGAGCGGTATCTTTTCCGGAGACTGCGGTACGCTTCTGGACCACGCGGTGACGGCAGTGGGGTATGGCACAGGGAAGGACGGGACCAAGTACTGGCTGGTGAAGAACTCGTGGGGATCAAGCTGGGGCGAGGGCGGCTACATCAGGATGAAACGCGACATAGCCGCCAAGAGCGGTCTCTGTGGTATAGCCATGGTGGCCTCCTACCCTACCGCATAAGTCTTCGTCTCCCATGCACCTACTGCTGCATGTGGCCGTTTATCTAGCTACTGGTCTGCACGTATGATTTGCACAAAATATCAAATTATGAAATATCACATAAATATATACATATATATATATATATATATATATATATTTGCATATATGTCTGTATGACATATATATACAAAGCCTAAAAGGGCGTTCCATGGCGCAGGATCGACAGTGGCAGGGATCTAATATGTCGTTGTGGACAAGAATTGATGTAATATCTACCTTGGTTAAATGTATGAAGGAAAAATTATATTGTAGGTAAGGATGGATTTATGAAAAAGTGCTCACTTTTACTTTGGTTGAAGTTGAAGACACTCGAAAAGACAAAAAGCAACATAAACTGGGCCTTATAAATTGCAGGAGGGAAAAAAGAACCACAAATGAGACAAATTGGTCCACAAAGACAAAATTCGATTAAAAAAAATTACAGATATGTAGCTGCTCGATGGTTCAGTCATTTGCAAATGGCTGCTCATGAACGGTGACTTGGCAGGATAATCAATTGGCGTGAAGTTATCATAGCACAATTGCTCTGATTCTCTCTCTCTCTCTCTGTCTCTCTTTTTCTGAAATAAATGTGCACTAAAGGTACCTTGGAATCTGACCCCATCGCAGAACCCCTAGATTCCTCCGTATTTGTGATTTCTTGGGTAATATCGCAGGTGGGTATCAACAGTTCTTCTTCTGATTCGTCGTTAGAGATTGAGGCTTTGATGATAGCTTTCTTTTTGAGCTTCTACTCATCTTTGGGTAACTTTTTAGCAACTGACATTGTCATGAATTACCCTCACATGTTGGGCACCTACCTGTAAAATCTTAAAGGTTACAAATAGCTCAAATAATGTTGAGTGGCTATCTGTAAATTTTTCAAACGAAAAACACGCCTCGCGAACCTTCTCTCACGAACTAAAAACAAGATCCATTGGACTCTCGCGACGGAATTGTTTGCCTTTATCACTTTCTTTCTTATCAGTGACTCCTAGCTCTAAATATTGTCTCAAAGATCTGTCTACTCTTATGGCGGGCAGATTTCTGCTCTCCCCACATGATCAAATGACGCTGTTCATAAGCATTAATAATTTTATTCTGTTTGAACCCTTCCATGCAATTTCGTCTTTTGCTCCCCAATTTATACTAAAATTTCCGCGCAAGAAGCTGGCATTTGAGCTCCTTTGACAGTTCGAAAAGAACATATATATATATATATATATATATATATATATATATATATATATATATATATATATATATATATATATATATATATATATATATATATATTGTCATTCTTGGAAGCTCGTTGTCATTTAACCACTGTAAAGGATTTCTTGCACAATATTCGAGGGTAACTCATATGGTGCAAAATACACGGCATCATTAAGAACTTTATTTGATGGCTGAAAATCAATTTGAAACTTTGTAAGAAAAATATGAAAGTGATACAAATGAGTTGATCATTATCACAGTATCTTTTCACAGTACTGACCATATACAAAACTTTGACAAAATAGTTAAGCGTCATTGCAGTTGTCTGATCAGAGTCATCAGACCTGTCACAGAAAAGTGAAATTATTGAACATAGGCATGAAAAGTGCATCATCAGACTGTGAAATTGCCTTAAATTTTTGGGGAATCGAGGTATATATGTTGACTATGGCTTATTTAATATGCTGCCTGATACGCGCAAGGAGAAAGGGAAATCGAGCCATAAATATAATGGGTCGATGCAAAAATACCAAAGCTTGATACTGGACTCTTACGGGACCTATGTTGGTACATGGTCTGAGTGAAGATGTCCTCTGTTCGCCCACGCTTGTGTCAATGAACATCAAGAATGCAAGGCAAGTGACAAGACTACCAGGTTGACGACGGGAAGGACATGGCCCTGATCAAATGAAGGCCAACAGTTCTTTTTAAATGCTATTATTCAGGGGTATAAAGGGGCGGTAGCAGAAGGAACTACGGTGGACACAGACGTAAGAGAAGAAGAAGAAACCATTGAACAGTAGGCGGAACCCCTTGTGTTTAGGCTGTTTCAGCAAGTTCATGGAGGCGGTGTCCGGGACGAAAACTATGAAGAAATTAACGCTTGTCCTTGGTGTGGCCATCCCAGCTGCAATGTTCTCCTGCTGAACGTTCTGGTTGATTTTGCTTTGGCTCGAAAATTATAGTGTTTTTTGATGGTGTTGGAAGAATATACTACGAAGTTGCGAAAAGAGCTGCTATGTTATATTCAGAACTAATCTGATGTCCATCTCCCTCTTCTTGGTTTTTTTTTCTCTTCTTAAGAACTAGAGAATAGGCTTGATCAAGGAAAGCAGTGGATCTATTAGCAGGATCAGTCTTCCAATAGTTTTATGGGCAATAAGAAGTGTGTTCTGGTTACCTCAATGGCCTCCGATGTGCGGGATCAGCACCAAGATGCTACTTTGTAGATGGAGTTAGTAATTCAGCTCTGCCCTAAAGTCATATTTGATCAACACCATCGGAGGCCTTATGACCAGAAAATTTACCTGAGAATGCTGAGTAAAAGAAGAATAAAGAAATTAATTAATCTAAACTGAACAGTCACAGTGGTTTTGTCGGCTTCTTTAATACTCATGCCGCATTTTACAGTCTTATATTAGGTTCCTATACAAACTGTCTAACATTTGATCTCAAAATTCAATCTCCTATGAAGGATCTTCTATTTGTTCAGTATCACTTATGATTCCTTTATGCGAAACAAGGATTTGCTATGATATGATATGCTAACCTCTATCTGATGGAATTTCGCAAGGAAACAGGTAAAAAAACCGAAGTACCACTAAACTCTTTAATGTCAACGTAAAATTACGATCACTGCATCATATGATTATGGTGGTCCATATAATCATACAGGAGCTGGTTCCACAATTCAACGAGAATGAGAGAAAAGAGTAGTACAATAGTCAATGTCCTCTTCTGCAGCGATCTTTGTTTGGAGCCCATACACTGTAAGTAAATTTTTTCCTTTTTCCTCGAAAGTTAGCTCCGGTGCTTCTATCTGATTGAGCACGTGCCACAACATCTCAAGCATTTGGGCGACGCCATCGGAAGAAAGAAGCTAAACAATCGGCACAGTTTAAGTCCATTTGACGACATTGGCATAATTTCTCATAATAAGGATCTTTTGTAATAGATGAACTGCCGGCGGTCAGAGCCACGATTCATGGGCTTTTTACAACCATATAGATAGTCCTGTATTTCCATGTTCTATTCATTTTAAACCCTTTTGACACATTCATACTGACGTTTTGGTTTTATTGTCAGCCACCAAAATCCTTCATTGCTGGAAAAGTTATCTTTTACAATATGGTCCACGCTGTTGACGTCTTTCATGCATCAACGGTTCTTCAACCAGGACAAACGGTCGTTTTATGGGCATAAAGCAGCTGATATCGGCGCCAGGGAATGGTTTCTTTATGCAGTGGCATTGTGCGTTTTATGGAAATTTAGCAGCTGATATCGGAGATTGGGAATGGTTTCTTTACCCAGTGGACCATTGTGCAGCACGGCCGATCCGAGCAGGAGGCTTACAGCTTGTGTGACTGAATAATCACGGCACCTTCACACACTTGTTGAATTGTCCTGGTCGTAGTATAGCAGTATTACAAGCCAGCAGTTTCACGCCCAACATTCAGCTGTTTGAGAGCGCTCAGATGCAACTATAAATCAATTCAATTCGTCAGCCGGATGCCTGGAACAAGGCTGATGCAGGAATCACATGCAAACCCCTTAACCACAAAGTTAATAGCTGCATCCAACACAGCTGCTTTGGATGAATAATCCACAGAACTAAGTGCAATGTAAAGCCCCATCAGCGAAACATGAGCAAGTTCATGCTGAAATTAGCAAGGGAAAATAACTTTAAATAGTGGATGATAGAAATAATCAAAACTTGGGCTGCTTATATGTTGTGGCTTTCTTGTGCTTCACAATTTTACAACAAACCAAACAACTAAGCACGATATGTCGCCCACAGCCCATGTTGGCTGAAACATCATAGATAGATCAACCCAACAGCACTCGGTCACACTCAAACAGCAGCTGTGAGAATGATGAGCAACAGACCTTAGTCCACCAATCTTGCTGGTCTCTAAATACCTATGCCATCTGCTAAAGTGAACTTGTCCATGGAACATGCTGCCCATGTTTGGCAAAACAAACAGGTCGCTGCACAACACCCTTTCCACTGAAGACAATGTACATAGTGATGACCATGATCCAAACACAAATGTCCATCTGCTAATCTTCGTTACGTTCACTTGACTGGGATGGTGGATGCCTTGCCTTTGGAATCTTTTTCTGCAATTCCATATTGGGAAGTCGTTCTGCCTCCAGTGCACGTTCAAGCTTGAAATAGCATAATGAAGCTTTAGATCAGATTAAATTTGATCGAGAACCATTTCAGAAGAGTTGGCTAGAAGACAACTGGTTTACTTATCATTAAGCTGGATTGAGTGCAAAACCATCCAAAACTGGTGGGCTGGTGGATTGGATGGATTCTGAAAATGTATATCTATACATGCACTACTTGTTTTGCCATGAATGTGGCTTTTCTTTATTTCCTGAATCAACTGATAGCATTTAAGTAGACCTATAAGTACCTTTGCTGCACGGGCACTCCATTCCCCCAGTATAGCCCTCAGTCTTTCATTCTCCTCGACATACTGTTAAAATATCCACAACACTAAACGTCAATCGGAGTGGCACATAAATAAAAGTATACAAGATATGGGACACTAACAAATTTGAACTCATAGTCACAAATGTTCGCAACATATTGAGAACATCAGGATTTCATTGCTAAAATGAACATTTTATTGGGAGAATATCTTAATATTTCCAAATATCACCCAATTAGATATCATGATAATATTGTAATATGCTTTCTTTTTTTTTTTAGATAAAAAACCTCTGTTTAAATGTATTCTCAGCATGTATTTTCCGTTTTTGTTTCCGCATTAATAAGAAGCTCGCAATTTTATAAGACTTTCCTGTTACTCTTGTTTTTATATATTTTAATGTTTTTGAATTCCCAATAAATTTCCAAGAAAAACAAATTGAAGAAAAAGAACTTCCTGAGAAGTTCCTAAGGATGAAATAAGCAACATGGTCTCAATGCACCAAAGGCTGATGCAATCCCCGTATTTTATGAGAATCACTAGAATTACAAAAGAAAAAAATACATGAAAACCTTAAGGTACCAAGCCAATTATCACAACGCATGAAGTCTTCTGGAAAAGAATATCGAGTTAAGCAATGCAGTTGTAATGTTGCATTAAATAAGTGTGAATTGGCCTAGTTCTAAAATGGAAAGACTGGCAAAGGCTTTGAGTTCAGGGTCCGTATCAGTCCCTGCCTTGCTTCAAGGAGGAACTGATTTGATGGGTAATAGTGGTTAGAGGCCAATAGACACTGAAGTGAATATTTTCTACAATGAATCAACAATGACAATCACATGAACAAATTTTCATTTTATGACTTTTCAGAGATTATGAACAAATTTTCATTTTATGACTTTTCAGAGATTATGAACAGAGAAATCTACCCTCTGAAAACTTCAGCCAATGATCAGAGCATCTGAGGAAAATAAACTACAATGAAAGCAAGAGCAATGTAATTAAAAGAATAAAATCTAAGTAACAACCCAAGCTTATTATCCATACAAAAAGAAACTCAATATCTTGGACATTATATTTAGCTCTATTCCTGTCGTCTTAAACATGCTTGCCCTTAAATAACTGCATCGATAATGATGCAGTCAAAAGCAAGAATACCAAAATGTTGTTATCAAATATCTCTTTTACAAAGGAACATGATGTTAGTATTTTATCAACAAAGATTCGAACAGTAATTTTAGGTGGGTATGTTTGACATGCATCCAAAAGAAATAGACACTTAAATTTAATGAAAAATGAAATTAATGTGGACATATTTGAGTATTTGTTGAAAGCTAAACCTAACTTACTCTATGAACAGGTGAAGAGGAAAGAATACAGAACCTTTACAACTGCAACGATCCCACAAGAAAAGGGAAAACAGATAAAGGAATCGTACATAAGCATATAATTTTCTGTAATTGCCATACTTCCATTATGTCTTGTGATTCCTTATTATGGGTACATAAAAAACCGAAGACTACACACAGAAAAATAGCCTGAGATTATTAAGTACCCTCTATGGAGGTACACAGTTCAATCCTTTAAGCCTGTGATTCTTGGTCAGCTATTAGAAGTATAAGTATGTAACACTCTGACCAACAGTAAGAAGCTGAGGAACTACATTTGTTGTTCTTTTATGATTCCTCAAGCTGTGGCCAAGAAAAAAAAAAGTGTCACCAATACATGATCATAGCAAGGCAAAGTTCAACGCACAAAATTGGAAGATAAGCATTCTATTGAAAGTAGGAATTGTATAATCCAACCAAAGAAAACAAGAAAAAGAAATTTCAACTGCTGCACAACAATGACTTGGACAAAGCATAAATTCATGGATCTTAAAGGTAATATATCTATCTCCTACCAAAAGAACTCACAAAGTATTCCAACCAAAGAAAATACACAGAATGGAATTTGAATTGCTGCATAAAAATTATGTGGGCACAGCATAACTCCATCCATCTTAAAGGTGATATATGATATATTTATTCCCTACAGAAGAACTCACAAAGTTTTTTGAATATCAAGCACAAGAAGAATGAGGATTTCACCTGACTGTTCATTGCACGAATGCGCTGCACCTCAGAATCACGCTCGGCAATTAGATCACGGGCTAGATGCAACTCTGATTGCACTTGATTCATCTGAAATTGCAAAATACTTGTTTCAAAAGAGCATGTCAACGCGCAAAAGATATCAGAACCGAGTTTGACAAGTCACAAGATACATTAAGCATTAGTCTATCTGTGTTCAGAACACCACTAAGCATTTCGCTGGTCCCTTTGACTTTCCTATGCGCAGATCAAGTTATAAACACCATTTTTAGCACCCCGGGAATAGCTAGGAGACTTGAAGCTTAGAATAAATCAAGCATTGTTCAAACTCTCATTGGACGAGAATATTCATCACAAGATTTAAAAAGAAAAACATTTGCAAGAAAAGTACAAAATATTATAAATTTATCAGATTAGACACATGCAAAAAAGATCAGTAACGTTACTTACAATTTTTTTTTAAAAAAAAAAGACAAGCAAAAAACAAATTAAGCTACAGAAAATAATGTGGGCGCATACTCCAAGGAGCCTGGCCACCAAATTGTGATCTAAGAGAAGCATTGATATGTCACACAACATGGGTCATGTGTGTCGTAATTTGTCTGTGTTCAAATGCATATAAGTGAAGAAAATTCAAATCAGAAGACATTCAACCATAGTTACATTATTTTATATCAAGAATAAAAGTTTCCAATGAAGCAAAGGCTTCCCCTTTAGGGTAACATTGTAATGAAGTTAAAGAAGTCACCTCAGCAGATAAAGATCTTAATTCTTGGTCACGAGCAGCCAATAGATGTGCAAGATCAACCTGAAAAAAAAAAAAGCAAAATATTTTTCTCACCATTCCATTAAACAATTCCAACTGTTCATCCCAGTCCACATAAGTCCTCATTTCTTATGCACTAACTGAATAATTTGTTACGAATCATTTTCCAAATTCAACATATTATTGACATGCAAAATCCTAGAAAACAGTGTAAAAATTCAAATCCCTAATTAGAAACACACACCTCATTCGATAATACTTGCCATTACTAACAATCCAGAAAAAATTCACTTACGATGCCCTAATTTAGTTCATCTCATGCCATCAGATCAGGGAAATAAATTGCCTACATCATAATCCACATGGGACAGTAAGGCAACAAAAAGAAACAAAAAAAATGCACAAGTAAAGCACCTTAAAAGCTGTTTAGACCCTTTTTTTTTTTACAGCGAAAGATGGAAGCACTTTAAGGTAATGTACAGAATAGACAAAATCATCAGAAATGCCACTCTGAAGAGATCCTCATTTCGACTATGGTGGAGAATTCTCATGTTGTTTCACAATTGTGCAACCCAATTCCAATTTGACGAATACAGTCTTATCAATGTCATCATTCCTTTGAAGTATTTTCATGCTCAATGAACATGCATGGATTCGGAGCTATCAAAAATTAAGAAAAGGAACTTTGACAGTTGAATGTTGTGGAGTGGTTAAAATAGATATTTTACCCTGTTTCTGGTGATTAACAATGTTTCCAAATCATTGGCAAATATTGTTAACATCTGTCTAATGCAGGATTGAGTGGTCATTTGCACAAGAGGGAAATGTGGCCATTACTGACACCATTGACATTGAAAATTGAATTTTTGGTGGGGAACCAGCAAACTTCAATTGATTGAGATTGTGAACATTTATATAAATGAGTACATTATCTGATGGATAATGAAAATTTGCGGCATAAACACTAATATTGTTTTAACCACTTACACAAAGTGAACCTGAATGAAAAAAATAAATAAAGTTCAATGTGTAGATGCACTACATAACAACGTGGAGAAATTGATATCAACAAGCAAAATGGTATAAGCCTATAAGGTGCATGGAAATTTTGGATATAGTAATGCAAGAGCAACGTATACAGCACACTATCAGAGGCTTCATCTCTCTGGCAACAGCAGCAAATAGAAATAACAATTCCCATTGGCTCATTGTCCCATTGTTTCAATGCCCTAATAAACTTCTCTTCAGGGTTCTTGAACAGAAAAATATACATGAAAAGAAAGTGCTGCAAATCAAGCTAAATGAAATTGAAGAACGAAAAATTTTTTTTCTTAAAAAAAAGGAAAAACTTCTCATGCTAGAAAACAAGACAATTTAGGTGACAGGAAGAGAATAACAAAATACTGAAACAGATCATATGAGGTACTAACGGAAGTATTGTTCCCATCACCAGATTGCTCATATTTGCTTAAGCATTCCTGCAACCGAAGAATCTGCACTAACAAAAACAAAAAATTGTATGGTCGTCAGAGACACTCATAGAGTTGGCATCAAAAACCAAATGCCAGTAGGACTGTCCAACATGTAGAGTAATAGGATTTGGGATGAAATGAATACCCTAACTGTAACGCTCGACTTTGTGGCAAGCGGGGCGGGTCAGGGTCCGGACCCGGACCCGAGCCCCACTCGCGTGAGGCGCTCGACGCAGCCCGACTCCCCTCCGCTTTCCCCGTTTTCCCTCTGCGTTTCTCCCTTACCACGACCGAAGCTCAGCGCAGAGGAGAAAGAGAAGACTGGGGAGGTGCCGGCGGCGAGCGGCGACGACGGTGGCTGAGCCGGCGGCGAGCGGCGACGACGGTGGCTGAGGCGGCGGCGAGCGGCGACGGCAGCGGCGCTGGGCTTGGGGATTTGTCTTTCCCCTCATAACAGCGACTAGGAGGCTTGGGAGGCGTTGACGACAGTGATTGGTGGCCGTTTGTCGATCGATTGAAGGCTTGGGGTGGCTGCCGGAAGGATTCCAGCAGCCTAGGCTCTTGTTTTGGGGTGCACCGGGCCCGTCTCGACGACCTTGAGCTGAAGGATTCGAAGTCGAGGCTTTTTGAAGAATTGTGATCGCGCCACAGGTATGGCGACATGCCAGGCGAATTCCCGCCTGGGTAAATGTGATTGTGTGTTCCTAGGATCATGGGATCCTAGGATTGTAATGTGAATTGATTGATGGTTTTGTAAATGAGTGTATGT